>BMAO01010007.1:5000-52799 GCA_019973975.1 Trichonephila clavata
GTGTTGGAGAGATTTAGGAGGGGTATGAAATGAAAGAAAAGTGGTATCACATGTTTCGTAAATAGGAAGCTAACTTGACTTTGAAATATCCTAGGAATATCATGTGACACCAACCAATTTTGTTTATCCAAGCTACTTTCAACCTTCCTCCCCCCCTAACCGCCACACAAAAAGATATCATCTCTCATTCGGTTAAAAGTACATCACATTATGAGTAAAAAACAATGAGTTGAATTCGTTTCTTTATATGTATGTTTTTGAAGTTTTTCTTACGAGCACAATGGCAAAGAACTCGGAGAGAAAGCAAGTTGATCTATCTCTTAAAATGAAGAAACAGAAAACGAAAACGGAAATCTGTCAAGATCTCTATATTATCAAAAGTAATTAAAAAAAGGAGATCAAATTATGTACTCTAGTTATCTTTAAACAAAATGCAAAAAAAAAAAAAATGTACACTAATAAAAATAGTTTTGAATATAAGTATTTTTAAAATATCTTTTAATACGAAATTCTTTTAGCGCGAAAAAATATTTCAGTTCTCTCAGTTACGTGTTAAGCGATCTTCACTATGCATTATGGTATTCACTAAGCTATTTATTATGTACGTATAATTTTCCCGCAAGAGCTTCAGTTAATTTAAAACTAGCATTACAAAATAATTTAAGAAAAAATATAAAATCAACGTTGTCACCAAAAACTTATCCAAAAGTAATGAGGGTAGACATTCAAATGACAGGGACGGTGTTAAAGTTGATCCCATTTTCCTTTTTCTTCATCATCGCATCATGTCAGGATTTTTAGATCAATGATGTTCAATGCCACAACATTCAACACTTCATTGTCTTGTAGACATTGGACTAGTATTCACGACTCACTTCAGACGTATCTGACTAGGAAGTCCTCGACTATAACAACTGTATTGTCATGGCTTCTATGAAAAGTTAAACATTGAAAAAACGTAAATTCTTCATAATAGCATATTAAGAGTAACATAAATTACATCAGAAGAATTTTTCTGAAAACATTTCCCTCGCTGATTGATTTCACTACTAAATACATAAAAAAATATTTTATGTAAATATGGCTCATCCAGTTTGCAAAATAATTGAGTGTGTGTTTAAAACCCATTTCCTTTCAACATAATAATAAGGGGAAAAATTGGATACACAGAGTTTTAGTTGTACTTGGTATTTCTGTGTTACCAAAATGTTGAAAATTCGTTTCACTTTTTAAATGTTATTGACAAGTAGATAAAATGCAGAAAAACGAGATGTATATAAATTTACTTAAAATTCTGCAAATGTTTCAACATATTATAAATTCAGACGTAACATCAATACATTTTATGCATTTATTCTCAGTGAACGGATCAAAAAACTGTGTATTGAACACAATTCTGGCTTTCTATTGCGTTCGAATATTAATTTATGACTCAACAAACAATAAATAAACTAGCTAAGATTAGATTACAAAACTGATATAATCAGTGCACTAATAACACTTAAAGTTGCATCAAAGTACACTAACTTCCAAAAGTTAAGCACGAAGATGTTCTTCATTCCTGGAAACAGTTTGCTATATAGAAAAATTCGCAATATAAAGGTTCGTAATAAGGAGGTTCGACTATATTTTAAATTTAAAATGTATTAAGCCTGAAATAAAATTATATTTTACAGTTATATTTGTAAACTTAAATTTGACCTCAGATCAACCAAAAAATTCGAAACTTTAGACTGTATTAAAGTTTTGATTCCAGCTTAAGATAAAATGGCAAACTTTTGGCTTAGCAAAATTTCCTTTACGAAATTTCAGCAAGCGCTCAGTGATGAGAAAGGATAACTATCCTTTATATTGGATTCAGATAACAGGTTTGCTTGTCCAACGAAGCAAAGCCTAGAAAAAGAGTAAATATTCCTTTTATCCTTAGATCGTTTCTTTGGTTGAAGATGAAGACAATAGTTTCCAGAAATAAGGAAGGATCCATTGTAAGAAGAAGCTGGAGAATTGAAGATCAGTTTGTTTTTCTCTTTTTTAAAGGGAGGATAAAGTGAGTAACTGCTTCTTATTTTCCAGATTGTGTGGAGTGGTTGGTTCTGCGAAAGAAATGCTTTCCAGCTCCTTCAAGCACGCGTGTTTTGTAGAGTTAGCAAAATTTATTCTGCTTTGCTGCGCCTCCAAAGATTTGCAAATAACAGAGGAACAATTTATTCTTTCAAGCTCATTTTGTTTCGGATTTTTCTTCTATCGGACTATTATAAAAGCATTTCTTTGATTTTCTGGAGGAAAGGGAAATAGGGAAACCGAAAATAAATATAAATCTTGTTTCATAGAGAGAGGCCGTTATTTTAGTTTTGATACGGATTGAAACATTTTTTTCAGTATAAAGGGTTAAAATGGTTTCATTATTATTTACATTAGATGGATATATCAATACAGTTTTGAATTATACACATCTGTTTTGATAAAAAAAGAGCTCTATTATTGTTAAAGGTAGGTAACATTTGGGAATATTTTTGAAATAGGAAAAAAAGTTCAGAATTTTTGAAGTAAAAGAGAAGAATTTCAATATATTGCCTACGGTGCCTGGCGGGAAATCTGAATGATTTTCTATTTCGAAAAGTTTATTTTGTTAAGAACGTAATTCAAAGTAATACAAATCTATATTTTAAGTAACGTGTAATTCATCTCAAAATTCAAATTTTAAATATTTTGTTGGAAGGAATTCATACTTCTGACTAATCAGCATGTCAGATACTGTTTGATTAAATATATAGATTTATCCACTGAATATAAAAAAATGAATGATATTTATGTTTCTTGGAATAATAAACCAATAATTCCGAATTGTAGTACAAAACACTGAACAGTAAAAACTAGAAAGTAAATTTTTAAAAAAGAAATGAAACCAATTTTATTACAACTGTCAACTTGAGAGCTGTAAAAAATGGAATCTTTTCTAACCGAAGAAGCAAAATGATTAAAACAAAAGTGATTAAACTAAAATTATATTGTAACAAAAAATAAACGAGGGGTATAGTGATCATAATAAATCAAACCTCTATTTATTTTTTAAAAAAATCATCAATTGTTGTACAAAATTAAGTACAATTAGTCAAATCCTACTGATAACATTAATTTATCACATTCTAGCTCATACTGTCCATTCGATTACTTCTGACTACCTTATATCCTGAGAATAATTTTGTCTTAAAAAAACACAAAAATTATATATGATGAAGCTGTCAATGTTGAGTAATGATCAAATGAAGATTACGATTACTGAATACCGTAAATAAAAGGAGGAGATGTTTTCAGTTTTCAACATTCATCCGAATCGGGTTTTTTTTAGAAAATGATCGCAGAGTCACAGGGAAAAAGTAGATTCCACAAAAGATAGTGAAACAAATTTAAGTTTTCCAATAAAAATTGTATTTTGATTTGATTTTTGTAAACATTACATATATGGAAATAAAATTTAAAAAATAAAATTGAGATTAACAAATTAATAAACAATTTCAAACTAAGTGCCAAAAAAGTGGTGCTAAAGTAGTTTCATGTTACAAATCTTTCCTTTCAGTCGGCATGCTAGTAAGAAAATATCCTAACACAAAATTACAAAATAAGTAAAATTTTTAATTTGAAAGTATATAAATCAGAAGCAAAACTATATAATCACTTAAACATATTGTAAGATTTGTTGAAACAATGTATACGAATTACATTTGCAAAATCATTTTCAGAAATGACTGTCATAAAATACGCGTAAAGCTATTATCACCTATCAGAACTCGAAAAAAATACTATATCACCAAAACCACACTACAACAAAAAGGCGCGATCTGATGATACCTTAAAATATACTCCTTAGACAGAAAGAGAGAGGAAATATTTTGGTTTGTTTGGTTTGTTTCAATTAATGTTTAATATATCTGTAACAATTTGAAGGATACAAGAGATATAATTAAAAATCCAATAATTAAATAATATTTTAATATTTTCTAAAAATAGAGGGAAAATTAAAACAATTTATAAAGTAATTCTCTTTTCTAAAATTCCAATGACATGGGTTAAAATTCTTTAGAAAAGTTGATACTCATTTAGTTAAAAAGTAATCTTTTAATAACAACCAGCTGCTGATTTTTTTTAAAAAGAAACTCATCAATTTCACCAGACAGATTGCAAGGGCATTTTTAGTGGTGGTAGAACAACATTTTCAAAAATTTTAGTTATTTTTATATGATGTTTGTATTTAATAATCGTTTAACTAATTTTCAATTAAGTTTTAAAAGAATACGTATTTGCATAGATTCATTCAAAATAGAACTATAATTCCTCTACAAGAAAAAACCCTAAAAGAACAAATATTTACAAAAGTGGACCATGGTGCCTTGTGATAAATTATGTGCCGAAATCATACGAAATGGTTCGCCTTCTACCCGTTGAAAAATAAAAATGCAAAAAAAATTACCCAATGATAGTTCAATTAAACATTTGTAAGAAACAAATTAACTTTTTTTTTACTATTCTTTTTTAAGGAAAGCAAAAAATTCATTCTGTAGATATTTTGAACTCCATGTTTGGATTGTTGTATATCTAGAAAAAAAAACATTTTAAAATAAAGGAGATAGGAAACTGCAGTGTTTTAGAACCCTTTTAAAAATTCGCTAAAAATCTGACAATTGATTTACATTCTCCAAACGAAAGATTTTCTTTAAAAACTTTAGATTCCTCAGAACATAAAAGAATCATAATTTTACAAAGTCTAATTCAATAGCTAGGCAGATAAATATTTAACTAAACCGCAGGAGCTGTAATTTTGTTTAAAAATATTTCGGGAAAAAATTAGAAATATTCGCTTTATCCACACACTTAAGATTCAGCATACTAAATTTTGTTACTTTGCAGTCTTGCATATTTGCGCTATACCTCCTAGTTAGGTAACTTCAGCAAACCATAGAGCAGCGTTTCTCGAACTGTGGGGCATGCCCCCTTATAACTCTAATAACTCTAGAAGGGGGCGCGAGCATTTTGAAAAGTCGAAAACAAAAGATTATTTAAAAAAATTATTAGTTTACTGAAAGTAAACAAACAAAACACATTTGACACAATAAAAAATAAAATACACATTTACACTGATATAATACACTTATAAATGTGTTAGTACTGTACAACGTACTTTATAATTAGTTTAACAATACTAAGTTAAGAGCAAGTTTGATAATTACCAGTGACCCCCTGAGCTTGTGTTAACACTTATATTGATAATTTGTACGGTTTATAATTAATCCCTTTATTGCCGATTAAAAGTTACGCTATTCTCTCCTCAATGCCTCCATTTTCCATGTAGACTTGTGAATGTGATGTTTTTTTTAGGGGAGTAGAGCAGATCCTCTGAAATAAATAATTACTTCGCAAGCAGTGTCAAGGCCCTTTTATTGCATTCCAAAGCATTCGGAATAAATTTAGAGATATCATTGCACAGAAAGGATCGAACTTCGAAAAGACGTATATATACGTCCAGAAAAATTATGTTTTCGCTCAGCGAGATGTTTATATACGCTGGTGTCAATTAAGAGGTTAATGTCGTATTGTAGCTTTAGAGTCAAAGAATAGTATTATTGAATTCAATACATTGTTATTGATGGAGGGGGGGGCGCTAGGAAAATTATGATTGAATATTGGGTCGCGAATATTGAGAACTTGAGAAGCACTGTCATAGAGTCAACCCAAACAATTGATGAATGACAACAAAATCTAACACTGCAGTTCATAAAAGAATCATCACGAGTAACAGATAATTAAATAGCAGAATATATATATATATATATATATATATATATATAAGCCCAGTTTGATGAAATTCTGCCATACACATTTCCGGTTAAAATCCTTGTTTAGGTCACATATTACAAGAAAATGGGCAAGGACAGACTGAAATTACACCAATACTTCGTTTTATGCATTGGAGTTTTATCACATATTATGACAGTAATTCAATATTTTGATGACAAGTAAAATATTTAATTACTAAATATCCGAACACACAAAATAATACATATTAAAGTCTTACGCTGTAAGAGACAGTGCAAACTTAACATTAATTAAAATTAAGAATTATTTATATATATAAATACAGGGTGTCCAGCTTCAATGTGACCCAATAGCTAATTCCCGAACCATTCGGTTTACATATGCACTTCCAATTTGAAAGATGTTTTAAAACAGGTAAGGAATGTTTTTACGTGCTTTTCGAACCAAAAAAACCATTTAGGAAAAATTACAAAAATTAATTTTTTATACGGTCACCAGGTCCTATCACTTACATTTAGAACAAGATGCAATACACAAAAACAAAGTAAACACACAAAAAAAGTTTCATTTTATTACGATAAAAACTGGCCGAGTTATGGAACTTTGAAAATCACACTTTATATGCATTCTCTAGGCTATTTTCAAGAAACTAGTAAGGGGCCGTCTCCTAAATGAAATTAGTTGGAACTCTGCTAGGAAACTTTCGCTCTTGCACGTCACTCTTATGTAAATCGTTTTTAAATTTAAAAGCATACGTTAATAATACAATAATTGAGTACTTATGAAATAAAATTTATTCTGTGTATGTGTAAAACGTAGAAAAAATAAAATATTTTGGATGAAGAAAACATTTTAATAGGAATTCCAAAAAATAGTCTTATATACTAAGGCTTCAGTCTGATTTGCTGCGTTTTTGATGATCATGACGAACGTTAAAAATCTGTTCTGTAGTCGCTTGCAATTGCACACAGTCGTATTCTACATAATACTACAAATTCTAGTAGGGGAGAACGTGATGTATACAATTGAAGAAACTGTGAAATGATACTTTTTTTATGGGCAGTGTAATCGAAATAAGAGAGAGGGGGCAAGACTTTATGCCATTTAATTTCCCACTCGAAGACATCCATCTTATTGCACAATTGCCCGTGCTGTTCAGCGCTTGTATAAAACTGGGAGTTGCAATAGACGTATTCCCTGTCTCGTGCCTTCACCATTATTTAAGTTAATTTGGTCATTCTGATATAATAATACCCCTGATTCATGATTGGCGCATCATTCCACATTATGTTATAATTTGAAAGGCAAATCCTGTATTATTTTGCTGCTATTTGCTAAAACAAGGTGTTTTAATCTTTTCAGTACAAGTTGTATTTCTTTAATTTAATTTTTATTGCGCCTGCCATACCGCAATACAAGTTATCAATCTATGATGTTTACTACGATGTTTTAATTTTTGTAGGATTTTTTTGTGCTCTTTCTGTATAGATAGTGAATTACTGTGCTCTAAACTCACTTTATATACGACCCCTTTTTCTGAGCAACTCCGATGCTTCAAATTTATGTAGGCATAACTCGGCCAGTTTTTATCGTAATAAAATGAAACTTTTTGTGTCTACTTTGTTTTTGTGCACTGCATCTTTTTCTAAATATAAGTGATAGGACCTGGGGACTGTATAAAAGTTAATTTTTGTAATTTTTTTGTAAATGTGTATTTTGTTTCGAAAAGCAAGTAAAAACATTCCTTACCTTTTTTAAAACATTTTTTTTAAATTTGAAGTGCATATCTAAATCAAATGGTTCGGGAATTAGCTATTGGTGACATTAAGGCTGGACACCCTGTATATATGTATGTACTGTATATATATATATATATATATATATATATATATAGCAGTAAATAATTCAAAAGAAGACTAATAAATCCCAAGCATCCTAAGATCAGACCGGAAGAACCAAGAACATGGAACCATGACAAACCAAAAAGAAATGTAGCTAGAGGGGAAAACTATTATGATTTCTCGAGCTGTCACTGGTTTAGGACAGTGAAATAGGATTAAACAATGTTTGTGAGATCTCAACCTTCTCCTGCAGCAGAAATTGTTTCTACATAATAGCTCCCAGTATAAACTAAGGCAAAAGCCTAAAACCCACGTGGGTGAATATAACAGCAATAGAATAGAAATTGCAATATTAAATTACCATAGGAATCCGGAAGAAATAGACAAATATAAATATGTATAAACAAAAATATTTGCAAGAAAGGTTAATAAATATGAAAAAATAGAAAAAAATTTGAGTAAAATGAAAAACATACACAAAAATCCAGCAATATAAAAGTAATAAAAACCAAAGATGTATTAATTAAAAACAAAGTAAAAAATTGAAAAAAGAAGAAAAAAGTAAAATAAAATAAAATAACCAAATATTATAACAAAACTTATTACAATACTGATTATAAGCATAAAGCTTGTATATACAATGTCAGAAACATTTTTTATATAAGTCATTTATAAGTGGTAATTTTTATACATAAATAGGCGCAAATGCAGCCATATTAATGCAAAAAACATATAGCAGTAAAATAATTAAAAAGAAGACTAATAAATTCCAAGCATCCTAAGATCAGACCGGAAGAACCAAGAACATGGAACCAAGACAAACCAAAAAGAAATGTAGCTAGAGGGGAAAACTATTATGATTTCTCGAGCTGTCACTGGTTTAGGACAGTGAAACCGGATTAAAACAATGTTTGTGAGATCTCAACCTTCTCCTCCAGCAGAAATTGTTTCTACATAATAGCTCCCAGTATAAATTAAGGCAAAAGCCTAAAACCCACGTGGGTGAATATAACAGCAATAGAATAGAAATTGCAATATTAAATTACCATAGGAATCCGGAAGAAATAGACAAATATAAATATGTATAAACAAAAATATTTGCAAGAGAGGTAAGAAAATTTCCGAATAAATATATATATATATATATATATATATATAATATATATATATATATATATATATATATACTAGATTTTACCCGCTTCTTCTCTCTCGTGGATGTCTTTAAATAACTGTCAAAGTTGTAACCATTATTATTGGAAAGTAAATAATAAATATGGTAATTTTTTTATTGATTGACTGGATCCAATAGAATTTAAAATGTCTAAAAATGCGATTAGTTTAAAAAAACTGAAAACGTAATTTATTATTATAATTAACGAAAAAAATCAATAACTTAAAACTATTCATATTTTTAAAAGTGGAAAGTATCTCCGTTTAATATATAATTCTTCTTTAAAAGAGCTCAAAACAGAATATTATTCTAAGATGCTACTGTATACCATATATTATATGTTCTTCCGTCAGTTGCAAATATGTGAAGATTTAGGCATTGGGCACACCGTTCAGGCTACATATAGTTGGCCATGGGAAAAACATTGATTTTCCAAATGCACTCCTGGTACCTGAAATGTTACCTTTGTTAATAGTAACAGTAAAACTGAGAATTGAACTTATTTGAATTAAAATGGTAGGTTAGTGGGGGATACTTGGAATTCTAGGTACGATAACACTATAACTTTTCATGACATATGTTCAAATATTGGCACTAAGTTTATTTCGCATCAGTTTTCTGATCCAAAGCCTCGTTCCTTTACATAGTCAAATAGCATCGAGATTCTGCATAACTTGTACATTTTGTTTTAATTGAAGTTTATGTTAGGGTACACCCGAAAGTTCAAGAGAATTTAAGAACTCCGTGGGATATGAAGTACTTTGATCTTTATCCATGATTGTATTCATTGATAAATATTTCTTCAATTCCCTCCACCCCCTCCCCGCACGTCGTTTAAATTTTCAATGTTGATTTTAGGGACAATGTCAATGTTAGGCATCCAATATTGATCTTGCGCGCAACCACTGATCCCAATTTAAATTTTGTTGCAAGCCCGGGTAAATTTGAGCAATAAAATTTACATCAATTTCTTCTACATTACAAAATTCGCTAAAAGTAAAATATAACCTCCAGTATTTCCATCCAAACATCCATAACCGATTTTCAATTGCGTCTCTGCATAATTTACCGAATCTATGTCATTATGAAGATACACTCTCATATTCGTTTTCGGACTGAATTTTTCAAATTTTCCCCATAAGCTTGAATTCACCAGTCAATATATAATAAAGCTACCAATCCTCCTAAAATACCTGTACTATCTCGTAAATCATGACGAGTCCGATTTAACGCTTCTATAGCTTACTTATGAGACATCGTACTGTCATCCCACACTAAAAGCTTACATTGTGGAAGAATCCAGCCTTGAGAGCTATTTTTTTCTGAAATTTCAGATGAGTGAATCTTCAAATGCAAGATTAAGCGATAATTTTAAAACGGAATGTGCAGTACGACCGTTGGTCAGTAAAATCGCGGCTGTACCAGAAGAAGCCATAGCAACTGCTATCTTCTGGGCTTTATCTTCTGGGTTTTTCTGATGGTCATTAGTAATAAGTTATGCAAAAATGTTATTCCTGTTCCTCCAGGGGCTTCGAGAAAAAAGAGTGCACCACTGATGGATTCTACTTTGCGTAACACTTGTTGGAAAACGTGACTTTGTTCTGGAGTTAATTGAGGGGTAAATTCTGTTACTTGATGTTGCAATGCTATAAAATCGTAGTTTAATTCTCAAGTAATTTCATTGTCGAAGCTATTTCCGTCGACACGTCTAGGGCTAATCATTTCAAAATCATGTAGCTTCTTCCTAACTATTCTGAAAACCTTTATTGCGTTTTGTTGAAGATGTGTTCATTGAAAGGCATATTTTGTTGTTTTTCGTCGCAAAATATCTTCCGCCACGTAGTCTTTGTACTTATTCCAAAAGGTTTGAGGATTAGAAAGACCGAAGATGAAATAAGTATTGCGTAAAGCTCCCTAATTTTATTCGGCGAGTGACATTGTATGGATGCCTCCATAGTATATCTTCAAAGTAATACCACCATATAAAATATATAGGTTCAGTATAAGTGAAAAACTATCAGTTAATATTACCATAGAATTTTCAATATCACGCGCGCGCAATTCGCTAAAACTTTATTTCGTTTCCCACTTTAAAAAGTGGGAGAAAATTTGCATTAAAATATCTGGGATTGTCGGAATAGGGAAATTCTTAGCCAACTTCGCGATATTTCTCAAAGTTTGAGTTTGACATTTAACAAACGTAACGTTAATAATAACCATAAAAAACCATTTAAAAATTGCTTTTTGTAAAGATGCTAAATAACATTATGTTTCAGTTATTTGTTACAAATGTGAGAAAATATTTATTAAAATTTCCATTATTGAGCAAATGCATAATTTTGCGCCAACTTGGCGGGGAGTAAGCAACGACAACGTTTTACCTTCATAGTTCCCGTTCCCTTAGGAATATGGAGATAAAATATATCTTATGTTACTCGCTGATAATGTAGCTTTCCATTGGTGAAAGAATTTTTAAAATCGGACCAGAAGTTCCCGAGATCAGCCGGAACAAACAGACAGACCGACCGACAGACAGACAGGCAAAAATTTTAAAAATTGATTTTTCGATATAAGTACCGTATATGCCTTTAAATGCATTTAGTAAAAAGCTGCTAATTTGAAATTACAAACAGACACTTCAATTTTATTTATTTGTATAGATATATAACTCAAGGCAATTTAGTTTAAAATACACTGAAATAAAAATTACAACATTAACAACATATTAAATGAAGTCACAACTCTACCTAAAACAAATAAAATCGGCACCGCTTTAAGCGATTAATCATCAAAAGCGGCGTGGCTCTGAAATATAAAATGCATTATATTAATATTAAATGGAATTATATACTTATAGTTCTTCATTGCTTATAGTTTCAGCATACCAAATTTCACTCTTCCGGGTTTTTCAGTTTTTGCGCTACATTGAACATTCATATTCACAAACTATTCATTTTAATTGTATAGATTACATATTTTATGTGTTGTTTTGAATTTTTAATTTAAAACATTGTTATTGCTAATATATGTAGCCATCAGTGCTACTACATATTATGTTATGAAATTCTCGCAAAATTTTAAAAACTCGAAGTTGTAAAAATAGTTAAATTTAAATTTATTAGGTAAGATTATTGATTACCATGATTAGCTTTAATGCTCTTAATGATTTCTATGCAATTGATGATCGATTCTTCGAAAGTTAAAGTAATCTAAAGGATTTATTTTTCCTTTTCCTTTAATAAACGTTATTCTTTCTAAAATGAACTTAAACTGAAAACAAAGAATTTGCAGTTCCCGAAGGAGACTATTTCGTTTCCGTAAGGGATGAGAATTCGTGGAAAGTATGAAAAATAAGAAAGCAAAAAATAGAAAGAAAAAAATCCAAGAGAAACTTTAAACTCGTTTTTCATTCCCAGAATTCTCCAATAGGTTTGGCATTTCCGGAAAAACCGGATGAAAAAAGGGCGAGAAATGCATTTTATTACATCTTATCGAATATTTTTGATTTCATTCGATCCCAGAGGAATGAAAAAGCTTTTCATTCTCTTGACCGTTTCAACGCTTTCCAATAAAAAACAATGAAAACTGTAATATTCACAGTTTCACTTTTTTGTTAGGAAATGTGTACATTTTTGAAAATTTTTTGATTCGAGTTTGTTATATTTCACATTTAAATTTTAATTATTGAATAAAATGAGTTTATTTCTCAATAAATCCGGGTTTTTTTATAAGTAAAAATATTTTTTATTAGTTCGTGAATAAAAATCTACCAAATTTTGAAATCATGTCCTGCCAACATTTGCTACATTTTTTTAATTTAGAACTATTTAATATCTTCTACTACAAAAATTTATACAAGTTATGCAATAAATAAAAAAATAGTTTTATTATAAAAAATTTAAAAATGTTTTCTGTTTTTTTAAAAAATTCTTAAAATAATAAGATTATATTCAGCTAATTGTGAGAAGTTTTCTAAAAAATTATTGATAAGTTTAAAGTAAGACAAATATGAGATTAGCTGGTTTTATATGCGGTTTTATAGCAATTAGTAAGCAAAATCTAATATTTTAATCCGTAAATTTGAAGGTTGGGTATTTGTTTGGAACGTATAGATATCAAAATGGCATTGATCTTATCAATCCAAAAGTTTTCAGCTAACTTTCGTTAATGTTTCAAAAAACAAAAACAAAAAAAGGAGCTATAAATATTTTTCTACAAACAAAAACAAAAACAAAAAAAACCTATTTTTAACGAATTTTTTTCCTAAGATCCTGAAACCCTGTTGCTTAAGGAAGAATGTGTGTGTGTATGTGCGATGTTGTCTAATTCTGTGATATACATCTAATAGCTCTCACCTTTGTTTGGAAAACGATTAGAAACATTTTTTAACATCTTTTGATTTGCCAACGTTTTCGAAGGGTTTTGTGGAAATCGAATACTAAAGGAAAGGAAGAGGTTTGAGGGGTATTGTAGGAAAATAATCCTGTTTTTTTTTTACCTATTATACCTAAAGACTTGAAATTTGGTGAACCTGTTTCGTTTGTTGATTAGAAATCCACTTAGATGGGGTTTGGATGAAACAGGTTCCTAAGAGGGTGGTGTTTCGGAGACATAAAAGATAAAATTTTCCAATTTAGAAATTTAAGTCTTGTTCTTTTTGAATTAAGCTGCGGGAGCTATAATAATGTTTTTGAATACATTCAAAAGCTTAATGTAAAAATTTAGATACAAATAACTTGAAAAATTTATAAATAATATTAAAGATATTCTTAGCTTAAAATGTATTTACTCACACATCATACAATATCCGGAAATACCCAGGAAAGAGAAATAGTAGCGGTTAATGAATTAAAATTTTTAATTTTAACATACACAGACTAATTGTGGAAAATTTAATTTTTGCTTATATTACTTTTTTATATTCTATTTTATATTGCTTTTCAAAATTATCAAAAATCTAAAGCCATCGGAGGTTTGTTTTTCCTTTAGAAAAAATAGTTTAGTAACATGAAAGTAATATTTTTTTCTTTAAAGATCAAAATCAGTCTATAAATTAGGATTCAAGATTCCAGAATCCAATGATATTTTAAAAATCATTCATTTATTGATGATTTCAAAGTTACTGTAAATAACGAGACGTGTCCGGAAACTAAGTTTTGTTTTGGAAAATCTCGCATAAAATGTTTTTTTAATACATAATTTATTTTTATGTAAAAGAGCGTGTTGTGTGTGTTGTGTGTGTGTGTTGTGTGTGTGTGTGGAAACTATTTTCTCATAGTTTTAATCATTGTTCAGACATCTTCCATATCGGGAAACCTACTTGTCTACCACATTAAATTAAGATACCACCAGTGAACAGTTTTTGAAATTTTTGGGAACTTATTACAAAGTAGTCGTATCGTGAATTTTTTCGAGAATTTTCTAGTTCACTTTTTTCAACAAAACACCATTGGCAAGAGAAGGCCACCTACTCCATGCTTCGTCAAGAACATAGGTTCACCCATTAATGAATTGTCAAACTTACTTTTTTGCCATTTCATCACTCGTAATATTTTTCACCATAAATCTCTAGAAGTTCATGATTAATTTCAACAAACTTAACATTCCTTGCGTTCAAAAAACATGTTACAGAACGAACTTCAATGTCAGCGAGATCGACAATCGTCTTAAATATTTTGAACACTCACTGACACGTACAGAACAACACAGTCTTGTTGTAATAGCATCACTGAATTGATAATGAAACCAGAAACATGTGTGCGCAAGTGTGAAATTGCAAAACTACCACTGCTTACTACCACTGCTTATGAAACAATATTTAGTTTCCGGACACGCCTCTATCATTTTCAGAAAGAAGAGAATAATTGTGTTTTTTGCTGATCAAAATTTCTTTCATCTTTGTACTAAAAATCATTTTATTTTGATATGTGAAAAAATGTACTCTCTTACCACAACAAAGCATCAAGATGATTTTAAAACTTCGTAAATTATTTAGTTTCCGAAACTCAATAATCAGATTTATAAGACTTAAAGGTGCTTCAACTGGACATTTTCAATTGCTCTCGAGGGCAGGTGAGATTCTCAATAAAGTTTCCTATGCAATTTGAATGAAGCAGTTGGAATCCCCTTATTTAAAAGCCGATAGGAAATATATGTTTCATCCATAAACTTCATTACAAATGTTCATGCCTCATTTATTTTTCAAGTTAACGAGTTTAAAGTGTATTGATACAATTCAGAACTTGAAAGGCACAGTTGGATGGCAATTATCAGAATAACTAATGTCGATGTTTCCCTTCATTTACTAAACATACTATGATTAATGATTGATTTCTGTTTTATTTTCACGTTCTGAGCGAAATATATGATCATACAAATTTATGAGGATTTTAAATTTCAATGTTGATGGGTATTAGATATTAGATAATATTAGATAATAATTGGCACCGATATAATTATTATATAAATTATGGAATAACTAGTTTTATTTAAATATTTCAGAGAATCCGATAAATTACTTTTAATAAGTTATTTATTATCTAGTGTATTTAATATGTTAATAATTTAAATGTGTGCGTATTTTCTATAAAAATTGGTATTTTATAAGGGCAAATAGATCCTACAAGAGTATTGAAAGTAACAGCAAACTATTATGATTATTGAATATCTAAACGTGGTTTGTGAAAATAATATTTGTCTATTAAATTATTGGGGATACAAATTCAATCAAAAGTAGCTGAACATTCGATTAAATTGTAAATAAATTATATACATCACATAATAATAAAAAATATGTAATCAAAAACAATATTTAGTTAAAATTATTCATTATTATAAGATTGCACGTAATTCAAAATTTAAAATTTCAACCATCATGTTTTTATTTAAAGGCCTTTGTGAACATAAAGGAAAGATGAAAATATTTACTCCATCTGTCCCTCAATAATAGTAGTTAAATATTTAAATGGAAATTGGTGACTAAATTTTATCTTAGCGCAAGTTTTATCTCAGTGTAGTGCTTCTCAAACTTTCAATATTGGTGACCCAATTTTCAATCATAATTTTTATCGCGTCCCCCTTATAAAAAAATTATGTTGAATGCAATAATAATGCACTTTGACGCTAAAGCTAAAATACGATCTTAATTATAAACCGTACACATAAACAAGATACGTATTAAATTATGTATATTTTACTTTAAAGTGATATATATTTTAAGTAAATTACTTTTAAGTAATAGGATAATTGTTATGTTCTTTTTCTTTCTCTATTTTTTAATTGGAACAGATTGCAAAATGATATTTAATTAAAGGCACATTTCCTCCATCATCCACTTCTTAAAGTACAAATGCCATTACAAAAATAGTCTAGTCCAGCGATACTCAACCTGCAGCCCACCGAGCCTTTTTAAATGGCCCGGTCATAGCCCTGCTCTGAGAAATTCATTTATTTATTTATGTAAATTTGTTCAGAAATTCTTTGTTAAAAAATACAAATGTATCAATTTTGCTTTTTGCTGCCGATGTGGTAGGTGCGAATTACTATTTTTTTCTGACAGATTATAATAGACAACAGTGGAATATCGACCATTTTATGAGTGGAACTAATTTTTAACTATCTTTCATATCAAGCAAGTTAAAAATATTCGAAGAAAATAGATTGTTTCAAGACGATTGGGAAATTGACTATTTTGTAGTGAAAAACAAGCATGGTCCAGTAATTGTTTGATTTGTCATGAAATGTATTTAAAAAATACAAATAAACAGGAATCATATTCAATTACACTTTTCCCAGAAAATCCCTTTCAAGAGATGATAAATAGGCTTTGTTGAATAATCTTTACAACAGGAAAAAAATATTTGTTGGTGGTAATGTCTCAGTGATAACAAAGGCAACCTATGAAATTTGTTATATCATTCGTTATCATATGAAACCGTTTACTGATGCAGATATTGTGAGAGAATAGTCTTAAATGCTCAATGTAGAAAAAATCAGTGACAGAAATAAAAATTAAATAATTAAAAAGAGCGGAATCTATCGTAAATGTGAATTTTATAATTTTCACGCAAGTGCGTTAGTTATAATTCACAGTATTAAGTATTTACGGCAGTAGATTAAAAGAAAATCATAGATACAGTTTTAAGTCGTAAGCGAACATTCGACCATAATAAAGTATCGACAAGTACACAGGCAAGCATGGTTCCAAAAATTAAATCAAGGCAATATTCTCAAGAATACTTAAATTTTGGATTTACCACTAAAGAATAAATGGGGAGTAAACCCCTCTGTGTGTTATGTGTGAAAACTTACAAATCCGAAGAACAGGTTGAAGCTGTTTTTAAAACCATTGAAAATCATTTAGCCTGATGGTATAGAATTTTAAAATGTATTTTCTTGCTGAGGACAACTTGATAGTAAGTGTTAAGTTGATTAGGGATCCATTTCAAAATATTTCAGAAGGGCTCTCAATTGCCGCAGAAAAAATCTTCATAGATTTTACATCCAACGGTGAAATTAAATCGATTTTTTATTAAATCGCTCTTTGAATTTTGGGCAGAGGTGGATGATGAATTTTCTACATTGAAAACAAAAGCTTTTCATATACTATATTACCCCATTTTCAACATCCTACCTTTGTGAAGCCGGATTTTTCTGCGGTGGCTGATTTGCAGACAAAATTTAGATCTCAGCTAAATATAGACAAATAAATCAAAGTGTCAATTTCTAATATTAAGTCTTCCTTTGAAAAATTTTGCTCTGCAAGAGTCCATGGAAGTCACTAATAATTATTAAACTTGTTCTTAATTTAGTATTAAGAAATTAGTTAAATACCTTGTGCAGTACTGATACATTAAAAGTGTACTAGTTGAAGTACCAGCACTTTGCATGATTTTATTTTTAAAAATATAAAACCTTATTCGTGATATAATAGCTGAATTGCAAGGAGAATAAAACCAAGTGCATGACAATGTATACAAAAATATGAAGTGATTTTTTAAATGAAGGTCATTTTGTGAATAGTTTTAAGGCGATATGGTACCATCTTCACAATTTTTTTTTATTTTTAATATTTGATATTTGGTTTTAATTGTATTTCATAAAGGTTAATATTTAATAATAATTCCATACAAACATTTTTTAATTTGTTGCAAAATATTTGTAAAATTTACATTTTTTTAGCTTTTTTAAGCATTTTTTAAATCCCTAAGGCTTTTTTAAATATGTCTCTTTTCTTTCAAAACTTTTTTTCCAAGTACCTTATAATATAATACACATAACTGTGCATAGGTTTTTTTCTGCTGCTGCTCTTTAATTTTTTATTAATTTTTTTATAGTTAAACTTCCAAAAATTCCCCAAAAAACATTAATTTTGATTTTTAAATATTTAAAAAAAGTACTAAACACGTTAGAGCTAATTCCATGCACATTTTTACAAGAAATACATTTCAGAACATGTATAAAAACTTTCAAACCCATACTTCAATTATCAAAAAAGCCTTAGGGTTTTGAATAACAGTATTTGTACAAAAATTCAACATGGAGAAATATGAGTTTGAAGTTTTCATTCCATGAATAGCATGATATAATATTCATCGAATAGTCTGAAACTTTTATGAAATGTTAATTAGCTTATTTAAAACTACTTACCATAAAAAATTGCACAAATGTAGAACAAATAAACAGTATACTGCCATAATGAATATATAGAAAAAAACGAATGAAAGATCAATATTTCATAAAATTTTATCTTAATAATTATAAAAAAAATAAATACACACACTTCAGAGCTAATTCCATGCTCAGAGCTAATGCACAACATGTACAAAAGATGTTTATGCCTTTATTTTTTATTTCCAAGATTTTAAAAGCCTTCGCAAGTTGAATATTGTACACGAATAAAAGCAACATCAAATAACAATTTATAGGTAAAATACATCAAAACCTAAGAACTGTATATGTGCATTTGCTTAAGTAAATATCTTAAATATTTTAATAATAAAAGTGTTGGATCTCGCACACATGGAATATATATATATATATATATATATATATATATCACCAAAAACAAATATCTGAAAAAAGGTATTAGCAGTTATAGAGACTGCCGATAGAAGTGAAAACTTAGAACTTTTAGTAATAACATTTGAAATTTCATAATGTTTCAATTAAAATTATCAACATCAATCTGGTTTTCACATCTATTGACACTCCGAGCAACAACTAAATGCATGTTTATATGGTTTTTTATTATTGAAATATGTTCATCTGTAAGGATCATGACAAAATAAAAATACAATTCAATTGAAATAACAATTAATATACAATCGTATATTATTTATGGATAGTATTTGCATTTAGTTAAATTTCAATGTACTTGATTTTTAACATTTTAATTGTTTGGATCATTGGCATCATTAATTTCAACAATACTTAGACTTTTTGTACTTTCAATTATTTCATTTTGTTCTATAAAAAGATACAATAGGCTTATGGTAACTAAAGTAAGAAAGGAAAATGTTTGATTCAAATTTATGTAAGTATCGCGTAAAAACCGCATCGATCGTCGTTTTATATTTTGTAGTACTGAGTTTTCAATCATTTAACATAATTAAATTAAGTGTTTCATTTAGAAATTTAATTAGTGGTGGATTTTTATCATCTGCAAAGTTAATATTGAAGTCTCCACTTAAAATCATCGGTACATTATGATATTTTTCGAAAAATCTTTTTCGAGTACTTCAGAACCTTCTTTTGTATAAATCATCAAATTTTCGAATGAAAATTGTTGTATCTGTTTCATAGATTTTCCAGGCGAAATATAAATGGCACCTACACATTAATATGTATTTCCTATTCTCGGAATCGCAACGAGCAATGCACAGTATATACACATTGAACTTTTCAATAAATTCATTGAATTTCACTTATAAGATATACACAGCACTATACGTCAGCTGTATAGCTACAGATATACTGCTATAAGCATCTCGGTGACGCCAACGCACAAGATTTCACCCATTCAAAAAGTGTCTTAAGGCGAACAGCACACTGCGCGTGCGCCACCCATAAGATTTTCCCCTACCAAAAAGTGCCCAACGCCGCTAAAGAAGTTTTCACTTAAAAAATGGGAGAGCTATTCTACTCTTGCGAATTAGATTTTTAATTATCTGAGTTATCAAAATAAGATTTAGTACTTGTGCTTTGGGAGAATCCGTTTTGAAGTTTTAATTTCATTCATTATAATATCATAAAAAACACGCACAACTTTTAACTCTTGACTAAATCCATTTGATCTTCAGTAAATAATTTACAAACTAGAATTTTTGCATGAATTGCACAATTCTTTCTTAAAATGATTTATTACTGCATATATAATGTCAATTTCTATGATGCGCATTAGAAAAATAATTAATTCATTTTTTATCAAGCTCTTTTCTAGCAGATAATCTGAAATGTAGGTGTGGTAGTTGCTGTTTAGCATCACACTTTGCTAAATTACTTAATGAAAAATGCTGGTAAAGCTTTGGAATTTTGCAGGTATATTTATAAAGATTCGGGGTATCAAATAAGCCAATAAAAATTTTTCGACAGTTTATGATTTTTAGGGTACCAATCTCCTTAAACGAACTGTAATTTTAAGCCTCATAGAATTAACATTTAAAATTCATGTTAAATAATGGAAAAAATATAAAATTCCGATGAAGAATAATTGTGTTATTTGTACTATTTATATATATATATATATATATATATATATATATATATAAAGCGAGAAGACTTCAAAATGTCTTAACGGGGAGCAGGGCGCGCACTCGACACTAACGTTAATCGTCGTGCGAGGTGACTCAGTCACCCCAATCTTTTTTTTTATAATTATTTTTAGTGTACATGATAAATACCGTAATTCCAGTGAATAATTTAATTAAGAGAAAGTATTATTGCCTACTTTCAAGGACTTTTCAATTTTTCTTCGATAATTTGAGAAAAAATCCAATAAATCTAAAATATGCATAACTTTAATACAGGACGCAACTCACAAAAATAGGAATGTTGTTTGCAGGCAAAAGTGTAAGATTTTCTTCAAGTTATTGTAGTGATGATCGACAAATACCATGTTGAACTTTTTCTTGCTTGTATCTTGTTGATAGGGTCCAGTGTATCTTGTGGTCACTTATGGCTTCATATTTTAATTGATGAAGTTCTTTAGGAAGCATTTGAAAATTTTCCTTTCGTTTAATGTTAATCGCTTTTCTCAAATTAATTTACGCTATCATGAGTAATGTGCATTATTTCAGCAGGTTTTCCCTTGCTTGATCAGGAGTGGAAAGTGAATTTCGTCTTCTTTTTCTTCCTACAGCTAATGTACAGTATTTCAATAATACTGTACTGTGATGACTTTTTTATCTTCCTAAATTTTTTTGATTCTGGATCTGGGTTATGTTGTTTTCTCAGAAAGAGTTGTATTTTAACTTCAAAAAGAAACGTAAAAAAAAAAAATCCCTCATCGTTGGATTACAGCAATTTAAAGAAAGTGTTTTTTTTAATTCGGTTACGGATCAAAGATTGAAGCTTTTATTTTTTATGACATAAATGGGTATTTTTTTTATTATGTCAGAAATTGTTTAGTGTTCTACTTCATTCCAGTTATTTTTTTAAAAATCTTTATTTTTGATAGGCTTACGCCCCTCCCTTGTAGGCTTATCCCTCCCCCCAGGGGGCGTGCTCCACAGTTTGAGAAACACTGTCTTAGTGCAAAATCGCAAAAGAGTGAGTGAAGTTTAATTAAAGTTGCATTCTCTCTCTCTCTCTCTAGGGAAAGAGAAGACAATTGGCGTCAGACCTCATTATTCAGAACCAAGGTCAAGTGACGAGGGTGACATCTGAGTTCATAAACAATTCCTCAAAATTTCACACCATATTTCACCTTGGGAAAGTTGAAGGTTTGGGTGATGACAAAGTGCAATAATGCTAATGTTTTTCAAAATTTGTTGCATTGTTTTTGTACAAAGTTGATGAGTTTGAGATAGGTACACTGTTCTGCTTAGCCCTTCTGTGAAACGCCTTATAAAAAACATCCTCACTATCTGAGAAATACAAGTATCTTAATAAAGCATGATTTTGTTGTGACACAAGTAAAGCAATTAGTCGATTCTTCACAATTCTTTTAAACAATACTGAAATGTTGGGTTATTTCTCTAATATTTTTCTTTAAAAAAGTTGTTTAAGATTCAAATTATACATAATTCATATGGCATATGGAATGAATATTTCGTTTTCATTTATAAGGAGAGTGTCGAGAGACAAATATCAATTGGTCGATTCTATACAAACTTTTCATTACATTATAAGACAAATTTTTTGCAGTTACGAGAAGTTTTCGACTTTTTTGTCCGTTTGTTGACGCGGTGTAAATGATGAACCATTTCTCACGGTTTTGTCGTATACTGTATCAAATGACGCCATGTTATTTTTTGTTGATCGTTGTATTGCTTTGTTCTTTGATTTTAATTGTATTCAGATTTTTTTCTAAATAAATTGTATCGAAATCGTATACCTTACAAAAATTAGTGAAACTTTTAGAGAATATACGAGTGATGGTCAGAAAAAAGGCTTACATGCCTCAGCATTTGAAAACTACATATTAATGAGAAATTTTATTACCCCAGATATGAGACAAATGACACTACTTTCCATACATCTGGTTTTCGGGTAGGGTAGTTCGCAGACGGTTCAGGATGGTTAAAATGGCAAGAGCTAAGGAAATTGGTCTGCTTTGGAAGTGCGAGCCGTGATTCGATTTTTATGGGCAAAGAATGTGTCCGCATCTGAGAAAGCAGAGCAGAATGAGCAGGAAACATGTAGCGAAATGGTGTCACTCTCGTCAATCAGGCAGATAGGACGTCGAAAACCGCTATATGGCAAGACGCGGCCAACCAAGTTCTTCAATGACAGAAATCAACACGGCACGAATTCAAGAAATGATTCTAAATGATCGATGGAAGTGAAATCTCGTCAGAGCTGGGATTTAGCTATGGTTGAGTACTACATATCGTTTTTGATGTGCTGCGGAATTCAAAGGCAATTGCTGGGGAAACATCCACCGAGACTTGGCTCAATGTGAACAGGGATCTGATTTCTGCCAATACGGGTTAA
The DNA here is from genome assembly GCA_019973975.1 of Trichonephila clavata. Taxonomy (NCBI): domain Eukaryota; kingdom Metazoa; phylum Arthropoda; class Arachnida; order Araneae; family Nephilidae; genus Trichonephila; species Trichonephila clavata. Next base: position 27,981 of record BMAO01010007.1, read on the forward strand.
ACAAGTTGATTCTGCGTTCTGATAAATGCCTAAATAGACTTGTTGATTGCATTGAAATGTGATAGACACATATGTCTCTTAATTCCCTTTTGTATTTTCTGTCTATTTTTAATAAATATTTCTTATTCGATATAAACGTTTTCTTTCTTATCAGCCCTCGTATTAAGGGTTATCTATAAAAATATTTATAAATTTTTGGATATACTGTCTCCCTGTGCATTAATCATAGACTTTCTTCAAAAACATTCTAAATCTGTGTAAACTAGCTAGAGAAGTAGATGATTTCATTTTAAATATTCACCAATGCGAAGAACGAGTGTTCCAGCCTGTATTAAGAAAAAAATTAATTTCGTATCATCTATCAGATTGATTTTTTTTTCATTTGATGCAATGCTCACTAGCATGAATTTTAAGCTTCACCTTTTTTAATACTTTTGCAAAAGGAGAGTGTTTTAAATGAATTTATTTACTTTATTGCCAGTAGGTAATTGTGCAAATAAAAAACTGTACAAATGAAGGCACAAACTAAAAATTTCTTCAATATCTATTTTGAAGATGATTCTAAAAAATATCTTGCCAAGTACTAAATATTAACTGATTAGTTAATAAGATACATAAGCATTTTTTAGTTCTTTAATTATTTAAAACATCAAAGTCTACATATTTTCATGATAGCTTTTAGAAACTTTCCAAGTAAATTCTAAAAAATAAGTATCTGTCCCCCGGTAAAAAGCCCATTGGTAACCATAAAAGCAATTACAATTAAATCCAGTAATTAAAATGGAAGGTATATCTTAAAAAATATTCACAGAACTTTATTCATCTATTTTTAAAATACGAATGCTTAGAGAGAAACGTTTCTGTCATTATCAGCATGCGCAGTTAATGCATTTTGCATTAACTGTGTTAGAAGTTACAGGTAACGTAAACTATGTATTATAAAAGAAAGAAATATAATATATAAGTTTTAATTACTTTTAAATTTGAATTGATATAAAAAAAGCCTCTCGAAACCGTTCGTTTTCTTTAACTATTAAAAATGCTAGACTATAACTTATCAATAAGACAGTATAGTTTTAAGTTTTACTTTAAACAGAGACAAAAATAAGTTTAACTATCTTACGATAGCATCTATCCCAATTCAAGATGCTTAAGATGAAGACAGAAAAAAATTCTCCAATTTAACGGAAAGAAAGGAGAATATTATAAAAAAGATAAATAGAAAAATGTACCCTAAATCGTAAACAGATTTGATTAAAAGTGGAAAGATGAGAAGACGTTATACTTTTATTTTTAATCAAATTATTCTGAGATGTATCCAAGAAAGAGAAAAGAGGATTAGGTTTCGTCGAAAAATTTCTTATTTCTTGAAAAACAACACAGAGGAAAAACCTTTAAGTTCGCTGGCTGCCTCTCGTACTTTAATTACAGTGTTTGCTCTTTTATGGGGTAATTTTTGAGATCAAGAAATCATTTATATATAGCGTTCATTTAATTACACAATTTTTTTCTGCTTACAATATGGTGATATAAACCATTTCTACATTTTCTACTGCTTTAATTTAAAAAAAAATGTTAAAGATCTTTGCATATCCATCGAACAACAGAGGTTTTAAATTAATAAATTTGTTTTGATGTTTAAATTCTTTCTGCAATATTGATCTATGCATATTGGCTTTTAACGCATTATAAACATTTAAGCCCTTTATTTCTGAAATGTATTTATTTTATATTGGACACTCTTATTAAAGTTACAACACCAAGAAGGAAAGCAAATAACGAAAATTTACTTATTGTTCATATGGAGGAAAGTAGGAAAAAAAGATATTCAAAAGTATAGACAATCTGTAAGTATTTGTAAGCAAAAAGTTTCCGAAATTAATACATGCGTCCTTCCGACTCTATACAAGGTTAAGTATCAAGCAGAGTTAAGTTTGGTTGACAGATATATGTAAGTCATTCCATTCTGTTTCGCCGAGTGTCGTGGGTTCAAGTCTGAGTAATTGCCGTAGGCCGATGCACATTTAACCCTTCGATCCTCAATGTCCTCCCGTTGGTGTATTGTGGTAATTAGGAGAGGGTGGTGCCAGCTCAACTTTCATCCTCGTCACTTGACCGAGTTTAAAATTACAAGGTCTGTCGTCAATATCCCTCTTGTTACAATGGGGGAAATATCTAGAGAACATGGTGGCCATCGAAATAGACGAACACACTTTGTGTTGAGGTAGGTCAGGACATGATGAACAACATTTGGTCTTGTGTTACCTTGTTGAAAACTGAGGTCTCTGAGTAATCAAAAATATTCTGCAAACAGTGACATTATGTTCCAAGAAATATAATGCTGGCTGTTAATACGTGGTATTTAAATAAAGAGAAAGAGATTAAATAGATTATTTTACATGAAGTGTGAGAAAGAGAGAAATATGTTACAAAATTTTAAAAATATTTAATTACAAATTATTTTTAAGTCATATTTTTAACTTATCATCTATTTCAAACGGTTTCACACAAAATTTTTAATTTTTGAACTTACAAAATAGGATATAAGAATATATGTATTATATATTAAAACTTAATTTAATTTGTAGAATAATATATATTAAAATCTTGCTCTGATTTAATAAATAAAATTATATCTGTTTAAAGTTCTTACTGAACTAAATATGATAGTGACATACAAAACATGGTAAAAAATGTAGATTTTTAATTATGAGTGCAATTAATTATGCTATTATTAAATATTTACCCAATTCAATGAAACGTTTTGAAAATGCAGTAGAACCTCATTAATCCGACCTAATTAGAGCCCGGATCAAACAAAATAAGCTAGTAAATAATCAATCTTTCGGATTAAACAAAATAAGCTAGTAAATAAGTCAAGGTGCAATGTTGAACACTCTTGCACTGTAAGAACTTACGTTTTGAAATAAGGAAAACCAAAACAGTAAATAATTGCGAATGAGAGAATTGAAATCAATGCATTATTTTATTTTAGTAGATTACAAAAAACTACTTAAAATAAAATGATTCTGCTTTTATTAAGAATTTTTTAAATGAATTTCCGGATTAAGCGATGGCTGGTTTAAATTCATACAGCTTTTAATGTGCAAGTATTGTACTCATAATATATACAGACATTCAGAATTAAATAATATTTACTTGCTTTGGCTCTAACTTTAAAAGTAGCTTTAATGAATGTTTTTGTTATTTCTTTTTACATTAGGTCATAGCAGAAATGAAAAAAAAAGCTTTTTTGTTTACTTGTGTAGGGATTAAAAACCCTAAGTCACATAACTTTCTTAAGTTGCATTGAAATTTCATTTATAGAAATTGACTAAAGAATATGTAGTCTCCTTTTCCTACTAATAGTGGAAAAAAGAAAAACAAAGGATTTAATCTGATTTTGAGTTAAACAGCTTAATAAAAAGCACAAAGCGTTATTTATTCATAAACATATGAACTACAACTTGAAAACATAATTTAAGAATGCATTATATATCCCTATTATACAATGTACTAATTAAAAAGTACATCAATATTTCATCAAGTACTAAAAGACAAGGAATAAATTTATTATGAATTACATAAAAACTTTTACAGCCAACAAACGGTTTTCATTGATAAAAGCTATTTATACAAAGATCCCACAACATGGATGACTAGTTATGAGTAAATGGAACTATCAAAATTCGTTTTATGTAAACATCCGTTCCAGTACCCCAACTATATACTTCTTGGTAACTTGAAAATAAAAAAAAAATAACTTAAGACTTTTGAAAAATTTATCGGCCTATTGATACTTTTTTTCCGGAAAATTGTCCTTTTCTTCCTTAGCTTATAAATAGTACCGCTTCATTATACCACTAATTATCGATCAAATATTTTTGTACCTCATCATGGTTATTCAATGTGAATATACACATAAGTTTTAGTAGTTTTTTTAAAATTTATTACTCAAGGTTATCTTGAAATTTCAGTTGTAGCTTTACGCACTGTAGTGACATATGGGCTGTGGTAGTTAATGTGCGTTTAATTTCTTCGCTCGAATGCAGAGATACCTCGTATAATTAAAAAGATTACTGTATAATTATCTGAAATCCACATGGATCCTATCTAACTTGCATAAATAAGTTTTCTCTAACCAGTTGCCAACTGATTTCTTGTTGTAGTTTTCATCCATCAACAATGTATAGATATTTGATATGAAGAGAAAACTTAGCATTAATAATTATAATTTAAAATATAGGATATTATCAGCATTGGATATGGAGCTAATTCTTAAATCCTGAAGCTAAAAAATAATACTTCTCAATTCGAAAAATTAATTTGCTTTGTACGAAGAATTCTATTTGAAGTAGGAATTGTCACGTAAATAATTTCTTAAGGCAAGAGAGTAATAGTTAAAATTACTATATGGTTAATTTTTTTCCTGAAAATAAAAAAAAAACAGACTTTGTAGAAGTATCTCGATTGAATGTAATACAGCGCTTTTAAGCTTTGGTTATTTTTATTAGCCTCAAATGTTATTATATAAGAATCTTATGCCAAAATATTGTAAAAGAAATTATACCAATATTCATGAGCTATGGTTATTCAGCCAGTAGCTGGAAAAATGTGCTTCAAAGTTATTAATAATAAACCTCTAATACATCTAATATATTTTAATATATCTCTAACTTAAGGTATTAAGAGAAAAAAAACAGATTTACTTTCCACACTCTAAAGAGTTTTTATAAAGCATTATCTACACTTTCTAAGGAAATTTGAATTTTCTATGAGTTAAAAAGAAAAAGTAAATAATATTAAAAGTAACTAATATATGAGGCTAAATTCTCTTACCGACAAAAATATTATCATTCTGATTAAAAGAAAGAAAATTTCCAAGAAAAACCAATTAAAACTTAAAAACTTTCAGAACTGTTGGCAGTAAAAAATTTCTTAAGATAAAATATTTTTTGCTGCTCAAATTGATCATCTATAATAATGAGCTATATGACTTTTTTTCTGATATAATGAATGTAACCTAATTTCTTAGAATCATTAAAAAAGTTTGTTTGACACACAGTAAAGAAAATTAGAATTCTCAGCAGTATAAAATTGCTTCTGAGAACTAATACATGTTATATATTTGATTAAAAATATAAGAGTATACGAAGATAAATATCGTCAAAAATTATATTCCTGAGCAACTAAGAATGAAATTTCTTAGAAGCTCTCAGAACTTCCTCGTAAAAATATATCAGACAATGAAATTTTTGCATTAGCATTCTGCTTTATTTGTTTTAGAAATTTTTCCCCTTCCCAAATTACTATGTTTTTCATCGTTGCTCATCGTAAAAGAGAATGAATAATTCAACAGTTACTGCTAGATCATCCTCTAAACGATGTACAGTTGTGAAGATTGATTAAAAACAATGTACTTATCTGAATATAGAGATCTGGAATAATTTCGAGGCAAATAATATAGCAGGAATATTAAATACCGTTGCTGTAAATTAAAACTTTATTACATATTAAAATAGGTAGCTGTACCTATTAAAGAATGGTTAAAACAATGTGCTTATTACATTTTTAACACCAAAATATTCTTTGTTGCCATAAAAAAATCAATTATTAAAAACTTAACAAGTGTTTATTGTTGAGAAATAGAACATGATGTAATAATTATTATTTCATTGTTTAAAAACTTTAGAATTAGAGCTCTTAATATAATACAAACATTATATAAAATCCTTTTTTCATTCTTGAGTTTCAATTTAATACAAAAACTATTTCTTATAAATATTCTTCAAAGTAAATTTATCCAAATAAATATAGAATCGTTAGAAATTATTTAATTAAAAGCAGAAGAGTAATATTTTCGTGCAAAAGATGAGTAGAAGAATTGTTTGCGTTCAAGTTTCACCAGTACGGAAGACAATATATTCAGACGTAAAATCTTGTGATAGCAGCTTAAAGCAAGGGCGTTCACGATGTTCAATTGATTCCAAAGATCTTCCCAATTCACATAAAAATATATCAGTTGGTATAAGGCAAAAATATTTGAATAGAAATAAAAGTATTAAGCAGACTCATGAATACAAAGCAGATCTGGAAGTTATACCTAAAGTTCATGATCCTCTGAGATACAAGGCTTGGTGGGAAAATGATAATGATGACAATAAAGAAGAAATTGGCAAAATACAATTTAATTCTCATTCAAGAGTAAATAACTCTCTGAAGAAGGATGAATTCCTTGGAGTTTTGCATTATTCTCCGAACTTAGGAAACACTGAACCTATCTCTTCTAATTTTACAATTTTAGACAATATGGAGAAGGCAAAATGCCCAGTTAAAGAAACCAACCAAGATGAATTTGAAAGGAAAAAGGACACCGAAGGTATCGTAGAAACTGTGAATTGTAACACTTTACCCAAAGAATTAAAATATGATAATATTGCTGGAATACTTTATAAAACATCTGATACTAAGGTTATAGTTCCTTTTTCAAGCTCTAAAACTCAATCAGAACCTGTTAAAGAAGATGAACAACTTATTGTCGAAGATAAAATGCCTGCAAGTCCACTTGTAATTGATATCAAAACCTACATAGAAGCAGATGGAAAGAAACCACTACATTACGAAGAAAAGTATTCCAAAAAAGTATCTGAGAAAAAGTTCCCTAGTACAGAACATTTGAGTGTTGATAATGAGAGTGGTGCTAAAAAAAATTCAAAAAAATACTCCACAAGCCAAAGATGTTCAAACAAGCTCACTTTAAATACCAACAAAAAAATCAGAGAAAATATTTGTCTCGAATTCCACTCAGGTTCTAATAATTCAAATATAGAAAAGCATTTTCACAAACATAATAAATCTTTGAAACAATTTGATATCCATGCACATTCAAAAGGAAATGTAATTAAAATTAAGAAAACTTTAAGAAAGTACCAGGATCAATCTTCAAATGAGTACAAGATAGACGAAATTTGTTACAAGGATAATACACCTCAAAGAATGTATAATATATTGCAAAAATCCAGCTACAAAAATTCGATACAGGAGAAAACTTGTAAATGTGACAAAAACGCTAAGAGTTTATGTAAATATCATAAGAGTCCTGAACGTTGCTTGCGTTCCAAGAATATCTCCAAAGGAATATCCCCTAGACTATTATCATCACCAAAGAAATTAAATTACTTATATTCATCAAAATCCCATGCAGTAAAAAATTTAATAAAGAGGAATGATCAAAATTACATCACATTGAAGAACGTCAGTTTCGAATCTTCATCTTCATTCTGCGGATGTGTCCCTGATGATAGAAAGAATACTTTAACTTTAGCACAAAAACAATTGGAAGAAAATTATGCATCTAAGAAACGTGATGTCCAAAAGAAAAATGAATTAAGTTATTCCTTTGAAAGCTCACAGTCTGATTCTTCTACGCACTTAGTCATCAAGAATAAGAAACCTATATTGAAAAATAAGAAAAACCACAATGAATCTGAAAAATATAATAATTCTTCCCCACCCAAGAGCATTAAATTTGAGGATAAGATTGAAATCCGTAAAGGTGATATATGTCCACTGAATACTAGTGAACTAGTTTTGAAGAGTCCCCAATGTACTCATGATAACAACAGTCACAAAAAAGAAGAAATATTAGCAAGTAAAGCAACCGAAGGAAAAGAAACTAAGAAAGAACTTAAGCCACTCGTCGACAGTTTAAATATAGATGAAAATTCTAAAGTTAATACTAAAGCAAAATTAGCAAAATTTAATTTGGGAAATGATATGATTTCTGCTTTATACGGCACTTCTATTTCCTCATATAAATTAACTTCGGGGGCAAATGCTGAAAGTAATCGTACGGATTTGGTGCCTGCTAACAGTATTAACCAAACAAATAAAGAGCTACCAGGACCTTACTGTAAATCTGTCGGTAATAAAGTGAACTGTAAAGAGAGACTAAAAGATTTTAACTTGGGAAATATAATGACTGATACTTTATACGGGCATGTAAACATTTTTAAGGCAGACCAGGATAAAGGTTTAGAGGAAAGAAATGATTCATTAATGGAGGAAAGGAATGCTTATTTTAATCAAGGAAATACAACCAAAAATACATGTCTTGAACTTCAAAACATGCCACAAGGAAACAATTTAAGCTCTTTAAATGAAATTCCGCAAACCATTGATAATTCAGAATACATTAACTCAAATATAGACAATAAAGCTAATTTAAATTTTCAGGCAAATGTCAGTTATTTTTCAGCACCTTTAGATAGAGTTCCCATTCTACTCTATTCAAAAGAGCGTTGTGGTCCTGAAAATGTTTTAAAGCCATACGTAGTACAGCGTTCAATACTAACAAAAATTTCTCCATTAGATCCTGAAGCATTTCCAATCCTTGATCAATTACCAATAACATCTCACTTAGAATCTAACTCATATAATTATGGAGAATTAAGCGATAAAGGATCACTAGTCACCCAACAGAATGTTTTGCCCAGCAGTAATTTGATTTCAACCAATAACGTGCTTAAGTTTCCAACTACATGTCCAATTATTCCGCTGCATCCATCCATAACAACAGCAAATCTCGGTAATACAAAACAAAATTTAATGTTCTCCACTCATATTGATTTTAATAATAGTAACATTAATGCTACTACTCCAACAGAACAGTCTACAAAATTAAAAGATGTTCAAATACCACGGCCAGAACAGAATAGCATGGTTAAAGAACCAAATGAAAATTTAAATATTCATTCGAAACAAAACAAAAGCTATACTGCTTTACTTAGTTCTATTACACAAGAAGGTAAAAAAATAGCCATTGCTTCATCGTCAGGAAAAGAAATGGCTCAGATATTATACGGAAACACCAACGGAGAATAAAGCACCACACTGCAGTACTACTAAACTCCCGAATTTGGAAAGAACAATTTGTCAAAGGAATCAAAATCATCCTCTTGAGGAAACTGCAAGTTCTTGTAAAACACCTGATTCTCAAGTTTCTAAATGTTAAAATGAAGATGGAGACTGCAGACACAGAGAGAACAGATAAATCTCCGCATCATAGAAATCCTTGTGGTATTGTACAGGCTTTAAATTTTTTGTGATAGAGGATAAAAAGGCTCAACTAATGGTTTCTTTTTTTATTCTTCACATATTCTATTCCAAATAATACATAAATTCTCAAATAATTACGAATGCTATAAAAAGTATTACATTGACATTTTTAAGAATGACTTGGATATAAAACAATAAATTTTTTTGCAATAAAAAAATATGTGTTGAGATTTCTTATTTATTTCACTAGTTATTCTAAAAATGGTACTAATTTGATATCTGTAAGCTGCTCGTTTTTGGCGTGATTTTGGAATCGCGCCAAATAGATCTTTTTTGGCAATTCTAATGCTATCGTACAGTATGTATCGTCCAATTTGGCAAAATTTAACAACTGTTTGGTGGAATAATTCGTAGTGTACCGATATTAAATTATTTCCTTAAGAACTAAAGCGCACTTAGATTACATTGAAATAAACTGACATTATAAAAGTTTTATATAAAATACTACTTTAAAGTCTATGTGCTTATAAATAATTTCTTTTTAATGTTCTAGTTATATATCCTTCGATAGATTTATTGATAATAAATTTTTAAAGAATGTATTATGATACATGTTTTAATACATGTGATTTAAAATTAGTTTAATTTAAAATTTTAATTCAGGAGGTTTTAACGAAGTTCTGTTGTTTTATTTTACATTCTTATCTGTTATTGAGATGATAGAACTTATACACCAGTAAAATAAAAAATAGATCCTTTTTTTGCCAGTTCCATTATATATTTTTTTTAAATTTTACACAAATTTTAGTTAATAGTTTATTTTTTTAAATAATTTTATGTTCTTCATTTTTTATAAAAGAAATGGAGTTTATTTTTTATATATGTCGTATAATAGTCCATAACAACATAAAATAAAAGTGATTAATAGACTTTATGTGGATCGACAATTAAAATGTAAAAATTTAAATAAAAAACAGTTATTTGACTTGTTAAAGTTAAATTATTATTTTTGCAAATAGCATTTTAAAATCAGATCATTTAATCATTAATTCTAAATTTCTGTTATGCGCATGGTAAAATATTTTTAAATTTCATTTAAAAAGGATCAGCTTCTGTTCTATTTTATTGCGTGTACATATAGAAAATGGTAAAATCTTGCTTTGGTTCTTTCTAAGAATAGAGTTTTACATGTGTTTGTGTATATTTTGTGTCTAGATAAAATAAACTTTAAAGTTTATGAAATTTATATACTTTTTATGCAGATATATTCAAACTAATGTATCAATTATATATTTCTTAAGATATTCCTTCCTTTCTAAGTGGCTCTACAGCCCAGGATAGGCCTTGCCCTTCATAAGAAGCCTTTTCCAGGCCAGTCATCTTCCCATTATTGTTCTTCAGTTCCTACTTCTCAAAACAAAGAGTCTTTTTCTAGGTCATCAATCCATTCCTTAAGATATATGGAATAAAATTAAAATTCAAGATGCACACTATACGAACAAAAATAAATACATAATATTTTTTTTTCAAATTATCACTTAAATAAAACTGGATTTGAATAATGGCATTAAATAAGATTCAACAGAAACATATATTACAAAATTGTTATCAAACTTCTTACTATACGTACTGTACAATCTATTAATTAATATGAATGAAACTTGTTTTTTAAAGATCAAGATCATGATCTTTGCAAAATAAACTTTTTATCTGCAACTTAATTTTACTTTGCAATGCAAAAAAAAAAAAAAATTTCTCTTACATTTTCGAATAAACGTTTCAAATAAATAAAATGTTATACTTTATATTTTATGATTCCTTACACAAACATTACAATGAGAAAAAAGTTGGAATAATATATAAGTATTCCAAGTTTTCAAATTATTCCAACATTTTTGCCTTGCAAACAATAACGAAAATCTATGAAACCTCCTAGCGGATGTCTTCAAATTTTTTTCAGAAACGAATATTCGTAGATGTTTTTGAAAGAATGTATACCAAATAAGGCACAATATCACCTGCTTATCACAGATATCGTATGTAAATATCACAAGACCTTTGCAAAATTGCAATGCTTAGCCTATTTTCTAGCAATCCTGGAGTTGGGGAAGAAAAGAGGTTATTTTCCTATTTATATCTTGTATTTCGTTGCGTGCATGCATCTTAAAGTCCGAAAGAGGGCAAAGGGAAATTTCGATTGAGATAGAATATAAAAACGGGTAAGAAATAAGAACGCAAAACATGCATCTATTGGAATTTTTTTAAGGGATATCTTGAAATGATATCGTTATGTTGGAATTCAAAGTTTACCTAAACTCTACTGTAGAATAGATAAGAAAGGAAAATGATCGGATTTGCGTTCATAAACGGCTGTTATTCTAAAAGAAAGAGATATCAGCGTCTCTTTTTATGTTCGCGTTTTCATCTTTTTTATGACTTTAGCTCTATGTGCTTGAGATTTTTTTTTCTCGTAAGTTTTTTAAAGCGAACTGATGCATCATAGTATAAGTAGATGCGTGACATTATACGCTTTTTTGATTATATGTTTCTGGTTATAGACTTTTCGTAGAACTTTAAGCTCATTTAAATGTGAAATCTAACATTGCTTTAAATGTATTACATTGTGAACAAATATTTTTTGTTCCATTTGAAAGGAAATTTTTGCATATTTATTTCGCCATATACAGCAATATAACTTTCAAATAAGAATCAGAGAGCCTATATCTGTATCTCAAATCAAATTTTTAGTGGAATAAAATGCACAAAAAGTATATGTTTGAATATCTGTTTTCGGAAAAGAATTTGTTTACATATCAAGCTTCTGCTGTTCAGAACAAGATCATCCCAATGTTGTAATAATATGTACTTTTATTTACTTATATTTTTTTGAAATGTTGTTTAAATATTGAAAAAAAATACACTCCTAATAACATGTAAACATACTTCCATAAATAAATATTTTTCAAAATGGAAATTTTTTGATCGTATGTTTGTCAGATATTTTTGAAAGTGCGATTCCCCCAATATAGCTTTAAAATAATGTTTACATTGTATAAATGTAAGTATTATAAATATATTTTTTTTGCTTTACGTAAAGCCTTTTTAGCGTACTTAAGTAATAATACAAAAATAACAAAAAAAGCATGTATTGAATAAAAAAATTTTTTTAGTATAATTCAATAAATAATTAAACTTTAACCTTTTCTTAAAGAAACATGAAACTTGAGGCAGAATCTCTAGATTGTGAATCAAGTTTTACACGTGTTGATAGAAATGTATTATGCGTATTGTTAGTGCTTATTTTAATCATTATTTTTTATGAGAAATATATGTATATTTTTGTGTAAGCACGTATTTAATAATACTTTCAGTTTTTAAATAATTTATTACTTTTTGTATGTACATAATTAAATTTCAAGTTTGTGATAATTACTTCAAAAAACGACACATTTGTTGTTTCAAATAAGTTGATATCATAATATTATGTATTTTACACTATACGTCGAGATATTGTTTGACTCCTGTATTTTTGTAACTTAATCATTTATAAAAATAAAAACATCAGGTATTCCGAAAAGCAGTTTTATATTTTTGAAAAAAAAGCAAGAAAATACTTAGATATATAAATTTTCAGCAACAGAGTTTTAAAAAATGTAAATAATTCCATGTCTGCAAGAATTTTCAAAATTTTCTCAACTTTAGACTTCCTTTCTAAGAAATTTTCATTCTTTGAAGTAACTTTTGAATCATGTTTGAATGGTAAATAATGGTGAACGCTTATCTCAAAATTCATTTGCATATGTTTTTTACTTTTAAAACAATGCAAATAGAAAGAAAAATACCTTTTTAAAAAATATATAGTACTTTCACTCACATACTAGAAAATATTTCTTAACCAAAATTGCTTTGTATACTAAGGATCACTATTGACCTCTAGCAAGAAGCAAAGAAGCAAAATACAGTTTTGTCATTTAATTTGCGTAAATAAAAATTAGAAAAAAGGTAAATGATAAACTTTTCTACTAGAAGAAAGCTACAATGTTACGTGTGTGTGTATATAGGGTGTCCCAAAAATGCCACCCAAACTCTGCACAGATAGGTTCCTCGTTCAAAGTTCATAAGAAATGCCAGACGATCTGTTCCAGTAAAATCCGTAGTTTAGAAGAAAAATACGAAAAACAAAATATGACGTCACAGCCGTATTAAACATCTCAACAGTAGTATTTGTAAAAATTTATAGAGGCAGATGTTCAAAGGTACACTTGAGAAAGCGATGGATTGGATGAGTGCATGCATTTCAGCAGCACGGCTTCCACCGATGCCAAGCAGTATGCTGACGATCAACATGCCAGATTGTTTGTATAGTCACAAAGTTTTGATTCCCCAATTACTTGAGATAGCTCCATAAAAAAATAATCCAATGATATGAGGTCTGGAGATCGTAATGATCACAAAATTAACCTCCACCCCCGCGTCCTATCCAGTGACCGGATATGTTATATCCAGCGAATCACAAACGGAAGCACAGAAATGCACAGAAGATCTATAATGAACCATTATTTATTAGCCATCATTTAACGTGTTTCTCTCGTAAACTATATAGGAACAGTTCTCTGTGGGAATTTTATGTATATACATACGATGTAGAATTCAAAAGTTCCTTGATTGAGTCTATAACGTGAAAATTTTTTGCATTCAGAGTGTCTCCAATAACCTTTCTGTGTTATTGCGTTCTTCCCCATTTTTAAAAGGGTTCTTTTTTTTCTAAATCAAGTAGTCGGTGGCTCACCACGTCATCGTTTTTTCTAAGTGGATGCATTTTGTAACCGACGAATGAAAACATAACGTTTGTAGAGCAGAAAATGAGCATCAAATTTTGTAGAGTGATACGGAGACTGACGAAATGTTAAAGTACATGTACAGCAGTGATACATTATCAAAAATGCAAGTAGTTTTTGAGTGACATTGACGTTTTAGTGAAGGCAGGGAAAGTTTTAAAGATGCGTAACGCTCTGGACATCCGCAGACTTCTCACACCACTGGATATATTGAAAAGGTTTCTGCGGTGGTACATAAGATCAGGCTTCAAGCAACTACAGGGCGAAAACGAAAAAACCTCTGTTTTGCCACAATTCAGTTACTGGGAGGGAATCGAATTAAGAATTTTTACTTCTACATATGATTGCTCTTTACTCTCAGTAATCGGAAATATTTTATATTTCATATTTGTTCAAAGTAATTTTTTTAAAATTTAAAATAGTTTCAGGATATTTATAATCATACTTTAGGAAGAACAAAGAAATGTATCATAATACATATGTAGCAATTTTTAAAACTCAGAGTATTTTTATCAGAGAGATAAAGTCTCAAAAATAAACAAGAGTATTTGAATAAAAATATTAAAATTATTTTTGAATTTTTTTTACTCGAGTATATATTAAAATAATATTTATAAGTAATCCATTACATGGCATTTGTATATACATCATGTTCATTTTGGTAAATATTTAAATAAAATTATTTATTTAATAATTATTCAAAGAATAATACATATCAGCGTAGCGCTTTTATATTAGAAATAATTCAATTAACAAAATAAATCTTCATCATTTCCAAAATTAAACTAAATGCATCCTTTTCAAATCTCCAACTGGAATTAAGACAAAATTGAAGTGTTAATTTAGTGTTAAAAATCCTAGGGAAACTTAGTAAGTACAAACTATACTTATTGAATAACACTGAAAAGACGTACCTTGGGGAAATAGTTGATAGAAAGGAAAACAATTTATTTGACTTATTCAGATTAAGTATTAGTGGAAAATTGTATATATTTTCAAACAGTTTTACAATTCAAAATAACCTTGAATTTAAAATGGATTTCTGAATTGTCTTCTTTTTTTAAATTAAAATAATTTTTACGTGTGGGATACGCAATATAAACCTTTATTCAAAATATTTTAAGGTATTTGAGATTCCGCTTTAACTCCATTTTAATTAAAAAAATATTATACACTGAAAGTTGTAATACAATTATGTCTGATAGTAAATGTATTGATTATTCAATTACAAGCATACTTCAATTTTTAGTTTGTCTCAAATGCATTGAATACGTATAATTAAAACTCAAAATACAGGAACGATATATCTCTGCATTGTTTAATACGCTATCAACATAACTTCATTTTCAATTTAATAGTGAATTCGAGGACTATATTTTTTAAATAACTATCTTGAGTTTAAGGTTATATTAGCCACGTAATTATGAACTTTCTTTGGAACTGTGTTACTCATGGGAGTCAAAATAAGGGAAAACACAATTTGATGTCCTTTGAGTAACTGTATTTCACTCGGATATGCTTCGATCTTTATCTGTAGTTGCATCTGCCTCCATCATATTTCGTGTCATCGATTGGGAAGCAGGTGTTTTTTCTTGCCTTTATTTCATCATTTCACACATTTGTCCTTCTTCCTCTGCAGAGAAAAGTATACAGAAAGATCACTTTCATGGATTTAATGTTTGCATTTTATATTTTCTCAAGCAACGTATTGAATGCTGAACGAAATTCACAAACCGATTTTTGAGAATTATTCGCCTTTAAAAGGAATCAGAATATTTTCATCTATTTGAAGAGTAGCATTTCTTCATCACGTTTTATGATAAGTAGTGGATAATGCCCCTATTTTTATGTTAAATGGATCATTATGTTCTATTTTTAAAAATTATAATTCCTGTTAGATTTATATGTATAGTAAATAATGCATAAAACAGTTTCGAAGTTTTACTTTTGCAATCATAAGCAGTATAGTACACAAGAGGGTGGGAAGCGGTCCTCAGGTCCGGAACCCCTCTCCCCAAAATGAAATTTTCTCGATTTATTAAAATCCTATGTATATAATACATAAGATTTCATCAGTATTTGCTATCAGTAATTAATTTTATTAATTAATGCTAATTATTCATTCAATAATTAATTGTCTACTGCTTTTTGTTCCCGAAAATTGACAAAATCAAAGGAATATATTGGGTGGCGTATTGGAGCCTGATACGTGAATAGTGGACTTTCCACCCTGCCCCCCCCCTTGAAAAATTTGTGTGTGTACGCTACTGATCATAAGTACTACTTGTAGTTAATTGAAGAATGTTTATTTTTTTATTACTCATTTAAATTTATTTTCGTTGCTTTGTAATTTACAGTTATAGCCAAACACTTTTTTAAGGGACAAAATTTTAATATTGTTTTATAGTACTCCTATTGGAGTATTTAATTGGAATAGCATTAAATATTAATTTCCTAATTCTTTACAGAAATTAGGGGAGCTTATTTATGGCTAACTGAATTTATGGCATTTCAAAAGATGCAACGTATTGACTTTCCTATTTCATTTTATTCTCGCGCATTACTTCATTATATGCTCTTTTTCATGTTTTGTTGTTGATATCTTGTAAATTGTGTCAAGAGACATATTATTTATTGTAGTTTCAGTTAGAAAAGCATTTTAGTTTCAACACACGTAGTTTTTAATTGTAGATTATTGAAGTATGTATAATTAATAAATATTTTATATATGATATTATTTAGTGCTTTAATTAATAGTGAGTTATTAATTCTCTGTATTAAAAAAATTGTGTCGTGTGATGTATTCAGAGTTAAATATTCGGTCAATTATAAAAAGGCTCTATTTGTCAATATATAATCATACAATATAACAGAGCAAGTCACTGAAATATTTTGTTTCTTTTCCCAGATTTCTGAATGACCTAATTACTTTTAAAATTCCTTTTATCCTAAATGTGAGTGTTTTTCTAATTCTTGAACAAGTAGTCCTTTTAATTAGAAGGTATGTTTTATTTTCTCTATCACTCTAAATGAAGGGGCAGCCTTTGTAATTAACTTTCAAGGTTTATTGTGTTTCTCGAAATCAATTTATTTTTTGAACTCTCAAAAACAATTGGATGAGCAACCCAGATTTGTTTGTGGGAGAGCGTGAATTTTAAATTATTTTCGTTTAGAATTTTTTTCTTGAAAAACAGAATATTGTCTTCAGATATACGTTTTTTCCCAGTTCGCGAGCTATGATTTTACATATTTCTACAATAATCATTCATCTTCAGAAATAATCAGTTGAGTTATTTTAGTAATAGTGCAATCTGTCCAAAAATAACAATGTGGAAGATTCTAACTATTGCATATTTTAAAAATAAGTCTAGCAACTAAAAAAGCTACCATAAGTTCAAGTTGCGATAATGACTGCTTTTAAAAGAGTTACTCTTGATACAAAAGCTGCAAAATCTACAAAAAAATTCATTACTTTTCAAATTTTGAGATGGTATTATTCCGAAAGCTTTTATGCCGACATTGAAAAAACTCAAGCTTTAAAGATTTAATTCTAACTTTTAAAAATTCGGCATCAGTTGTTAGAAGAAATATTATTTCAGAGCCTTGAATTTTTTTACATTTGGAATCAGACATTTTGAATGAAACATTTCAATTGTAATACAAACAGTCTGAAGCAGCATTTCTCAAACTGTGGGGCGCGCCCCTCTAGTGGGGTGGATAACCCTACAAGAGGAGTGCGAGCATTTTGAAAAGTAGAAGACAAAAGATTAATAAAAATCTATACATATATTAATTTTCTGAAAGAAAGCAGAGTAAAATACATTCTGATATAATAAATAATAAAATACCCAAGCCCACTGCTATAATATACTCATAAATTTATCTGTACAGTTCAATACATTTGTGATAATTAATTTATCTATATTAAATTAAGTTTAATAATTATTACTGATTTTTCTTTGAGCTTGTTATATACAAATTTAATATACCTTGATAATTAGTGTTATTTATAATTAAAGTCGTATTGTAATTTCAGTGCCAAAGTTCATTATCATTACATTCAATACGTTATTGTATGAGGCTAAAAGGGGGCGCGAGGAAATTTATCACTGACATTTGGGTCGCCAATATTGAAAGTTTGAGAAGCACCGGTCTAAAGAATTCAACAGGCTAAAAACAATTTACCGAATATTTGAAGCGTTCAATATTTGCTTAACAAAAGTATTTTTCAGCCAAGAACGTAAAAAATACAACAAAACTTTCATATTTATTCTGAGAAGTTATATGAAAATTATGCTGTCTTCAAACTTTCATGTTGTCTTCTGAATTGATTCCCCACGTAATCCACATGGGCAGCGTATTGTTTGTCAATGTTTACCTCTTGCCTACATTATGTCTCATTGTACTACATGCAAACCTTATTTTTTTAATGTAATGCAATGTCATTGACATCGTACATATAGTTCTTCAAGAATTTTTAGATATCAGGATAAAGAGATTTAAAGTTATTTAACTGGAGTGTAATTGGTGAGCCTCTTATCAATAGACTGCTGCTAATGCGAAACAACATTCAGGTGAATCGATATTTCAATCGTACATTGAATTACAAATAAAGAATTACGATTTACCTTTCACATTTTGTTGAATTTCTGCGTGCAGAAACATTATTTGAAATCAGTAGTAAATGTTAATGTGAAAAGTTGAAAAGAATTAAAAACTCAAAAATATCTTGATATAAATACAGTCCTGTATGAAATAATTCTTTCAAAACAAAAGATGACGCATCTAACACAATTTGTTAATTTTCTCTTAGAAGATGTGTGTATTATTATTTCTTTGAGAACTTAATAATTTAAAAATTACTCTTTATGCGTGTATTTAACATACGAATCTAATTTAATAATCCTAATTAATAGCTTTACAGAAATGAGGAAATTATAAATTAAAACCTTTTTTCACCTTTAAGTTAATTAGGCAATTCATATTTGATCTGATTGCCAAGGTAGTTTACTTTTCTATCTATAATTTTGATAACTAATATCCGTTTCACAATTTGGATAGCATTTAAGCTCGAAAAATTACAAGATTAATTTCTCTAAATTTAACTCCAAGCTCAGTGTGTCTAAAATTTTTAAAACTGTTCATTGTGTTCTTCTCTACTATAATCTTAAAGAAACTCGGTGTATAAATTATAAATTTTCTTTTAAAATATCCCTGAAATATAATTTAATAACGACGAGATATCTAAATGTCGATATTTCCCGTTGCAATGATCATCAATGGATCATTTTTACACTGATTTATTCGTAAACTACCTCGTGGGAAAGAAGGTGAATGGGTTGTCTGACCTCAGTTTTCCGCTTTACAACGATAAACCTTTTGGCTCGCTTGATCTAAATTTAGAATATTCTTAAATTTTCGTTGATGACATCGAAAGCAAGGTAAGCATTACGCGTCATTCCAATTATTTAAAAAAAATACTGTAGCTGTTTATCTATGACAGGGTTGGCTATTAAGCCTATCGTGATACTGTTTATGATGCACGACTCAAATCTTAGTACTAATGTGGATGTGGTTAGTGTATCAAGAATTATAATATAGTAAATTACTTGTTATTGTAATCTATCACACCAAATTGATGGAATGATTGAGAAATGACGCCATCTAATGGGAAAAAAATGGTTTTGCCTAAATATTTTTAGTGGTTTTCATTCATATTCAAATTTGTTTTTAATGCAATAGTTTCTTGTTTTTATTAAAAACAATTTCTACCATATTTATCTCATCTACTCCAATTTCGTGTACAAGTTTAAAAATTGTTGATCACTTTCTTCGCATACACAGTTATTATTCGATGATATAATTTGGAGTTTATTTAACTTTAAGTTCTCTGTTATGGAATATAATTTTTTTAACCTATGTTTCTGAATTTGAATTAATATATTCCTTTCTTAAACGCCCTGATTTCTTAAAGCTTTTGATATCTAAAAATTTTAACTAGACTTTTAAATTTTCTAAGTAATTTGAAAAAAATAACATATATACAATGGCAAATTATTTCTACTATGTTTATGATATTTGTTCCTATTTCACATTATACCTTTAAACATAATTTTTTTTTAAATATGCAATTTCATGAAAACAAACACCTTTTATGCATTTAAAATATTTAGAAAAAATCAAAATAACACTTTGTGACTTATAGTATTTTAAAAATGTTTTGTTACACTTAAGTATTTTCTTTAAAAAAAACTCCTTAAATTTTACACATAACACATGCTTGCATATATATGTGTTAGTGTTCATATACAAATCTTTGAAAAAAGTTTGTAAGTATAACTTGTAATCATGCTAGGTGTAGGCAGATGTGTCTCGCTCGTTAATGTATTATTTTTCTTAGCATTAACCAATATTGCAACATTTAACTTATTTGATACTATTAGTACATTAACTGGCAAAAAAAATCGTCGCATGAAATAAATATGCAAATCTATAAGGACTCCTGCTTGGTATCCATATACCTTGATTTACATGTTGCTACTGCTAATTTATCTTTTAAATGGTGCAGAAGCATTGTAAAGTTAGTTATTTCTGTAACAAGTATGTGTGACCTTTTCACTTGGTTGCAGAACTCTTGTAACGGTGCTTAAAAGTAGTTAAATTAACCTGGATCAATTGAACAAAGCTACTAAAGACATTGCTATAATTATTGAAATTCTATTGAGAAGTGCCCAGACCATTATTACAACCAAGAAGAATTGTGGTGATTTTGAAATAAATGTAGTCGTAAGAAAATCTTAAATGCTCAATACCGAAGATCTCTTCAGCGGCAGGTGAAGATAAATTGGTGAAAAAATAAATAAACAACAATTTATCGAACCCAAGACAATGTTTAACAATGTACATAGCGAAACGTCATTATTTCAATATAACAAGAATTTAAATGGAATTGAAGAGTTGAGGTGTCACAATAAAACCATTTGATTCATGAATAGAATTTTAAAAGGCAGCTCTAATTTGTTAAAGAAAGCAAAAATTCGATTATTGAGCAGTGGAGAAATGTTATGAGAGTTGATCAGTTAAATTACAATCTATTTCAAAACGATGAGGGCATCAGGGTAAGAAGTGGACATCACAAAGAGAGGGACTTTCATGTATATTACTCATGATGCATACAGACAGCTGCAGAATTATGATCTGAGGTTGTTTCTATAGATCTAGTCTGGGATCAAAAAAGTTATGCGACAATAAAATGAAGTCTTTGGATTATTTAAACCTAATTATAGTGACCCAGTTGTTCAATCAATATTATTCTTCATCAGTGGAATTGACATATTCTACGACGACAAAGCCAAGATCAACCAGGCACAAATTCTTCAGATTTGATTCAGGATTCATCTTCCCATATGAATTGGTAAAACAAATGCATGATATTAAACCAATCGAAAATCTTAGGGATGTATGGGAATAATGGTCATGTGGTGGTTCATTTCACTCGCCATTAGCTCAATGTATCAGAGGAAAATTGTTGCAAATCTGGCGTTAATAAGCACTCAAGTCGTACAGAACCTTACTGAAACAACGTTGTGTCGAATGCGCGATGTTATTAGTGACAATGGGGATTCAGTTAAGTAATAAGGTAAGCGACTGTTTTGTTGGTCATGTGATATATTTATTCAGTGACAATTAGTCGTTCTTATTTTCCATTTGCTTATGAAACCTGATTTTTAAAACAGGATAGTCAAATTATTTTTAAAATATATTTAATGAAATAACTCATGAAATTATAAAGAATTCATGTAAATAGAAGAACTATTTTAAGAAATTTTTACTTGCAGAAAATTTCTGCTGTAAAAAAAGCTATTCTTATAAAACAAAATGCATGAAATGCTTTTGTTCTTTTTCCCTTTAGTTGTATTTTTTACACCTTTGTTTAAATCCTGGCAAATGGCTTTCATGTGTCATCAACCTTGCTTTCATTGTTCTCTGCCGTGTGAGTAAAAGAGCAATAAAGAATGGAGACTTCTGATAGTAAACATGGAAGAAATTAGATGTAATAGATCTAGTAGATTTACAACTCCATAAAAAGAACAATTATTTTTTCTCACTTATATTCTACGCCCAAATTTATTGATTCCTTACCATTATGTCGCTTTAATGCAATCAGATTGTTTAAACTTAATTTCTTCAAAATTTACTTGCATTATTAACTTAATTATTATTTTTTTAGTTGGAACAATTCTTGTTTTTAGCATACAAAACATTCATCTTATAGCCAGTGTGCTACAAAGTGAAAGGAGAACCTTTTTCAATCAACGCCTAAAATCAATTTCAATAGTTTCTAGATTATATTAGCATATTTTCATAGCATTTCTTTTCTTTAGGTTAAAATAACTGCGAAGTTTGCGGCAAAAACAAATGGACTTTTTTTACACCAAATTTAAATGGCTATCACTTACTTAAATTAAAAGCAATAGAAGTAAAATGTTTACGTTAAATTATCTGTATATTTATGTACCTGTTAATGTAGAAAAATTACATTTTAAATCACAAATAAATCTGTATAAGCAGTAAATATTAAATTGCTTTCTTTTTATTTGCGATGCATGTTCTTACATTTAGGTACACTTTGCATAAAATCCACTGTATATATCGTTTCAAAATTTTTCAGAGTGTTTGCAAACATAACTATCCATAAAATGAAATTTAAAAAAAATAAATGTATAAATTTTTTTAAAAATTTAAATTTAGTTATTCAAATTCCCTTTAAATTTCATGCACACATTGTGCCTTATCTGAAATTTGTGAATGTTTATTTGAAAACGAATTCATTCATTTTCTAAAAACAAATTGTGAATCTCATATTATGCAAAATATCAGCACTATAGGTAAAGTAGAATTTGCGCAAAGTGTACGAAATTACCAAAAAATGCATTTTTAGAAAACTGCAAATAAAGATATTTTCATCTATGATCTGTAAATTAATATTTTTTTTAATACAGCATAAGGCCATACCATAATTAATTGGATTATTTTGCATCATTTTTTAAGTTCTAAACTTGTACATTTAAAATTCTAGATTATTTAAAAGTCTTTTTTAATTTATGTTTCCTTACTTCATCAATACGTGTTATCAACAATTCACACCATTTTCCATTTAAAATACCAAAGTTTTATACATATATAAGTTTTTGTACTTGTAATTCACTTTGCAAATCGTCATTAAAGGACATTACATAATTCCTTACACATATTTTTATTGCTACAAAAATACACAAAGAAAATGTCTTTGATGGATTTAAAGAGTTAATTTGATATCTAGTTTAAATGGAATTCTGATTTTAAATATTGTAACAAAAATATTTTTTTTTTACTTATACATATGAATATTTATTTATTTTAATGTAAAAACAAAGTTATAAATGAATAGAGTTATTCATGAGTATTCAAATTAAAAAACGAAATGTCTATTTTACAAACTATGTAGTTTTGGATTATCCTCAAATCCTCCTTTGTACTATATTCACTTGATTTATAATTTAAAAACTACACTGAATATTTATAAATGCAAACTAAACATAATTAACATGTAAAAAAGCAAAATTTTCATTTAAAATTTTGTAACTAATCATTTAAATTTTCCTTAATTTTTGCACAAAAAATTTAGAATTTTCATTAAATTTGAAAATATAATACAGAAAAATTAAATTATTTGTATAGAAAAATTAATTTTAAAAATACATATTATATAAAAAAACAAATTTTGAAGAAAGTGTACCGGAATCATAGTTACGCCACATTTGTTTACAAATTTAAAATTCAATTTACTAGCGTTCTATTTATCTAATTCTCATAAATAATGCATCTACGGATGCAGGAAAGTGCCGTCAATTTTTTAAAAGTAAAATTAAAAAGATGCAAAATGTGAAGAATTGTCATGTCCCAGTTACCTTAAAAGAACATAGAAATAATATCACTGCTTATATAAAATCTCAATTTGGGTCGAAAATAATGGATAGAAATAAAGAAATGAGTCAAACTTAAAATGCTTCAGTTTCCTCTCAAATGGTGATTTCAAGCATGGATATATTATTACTAGCCGTTACCCTCCCGCTTCGCTGGGTATTCCATGATGTTTTATAAATATATCTGTTTATATATATAAAATATTGATATCTACGTCCTAGCATATTAAGAATTCTAATAACCCCTTGCTCCCTCAGGAGTTGATTCCCGTCAAATGCATTCTTAGTGGATTCCTATTGAACAAAAGGAACATGCTTAACAAATTTCAAGTAGCCAGGTCTAACAATACTAAAACAGGATTTTTTTCCCTATTACTCCCCTTCACCTCTTGCAACCCTACTTGAGTGTCGATTTTTGTTTTACTCTTTGTTTGAGGAACTCTATTCCATGAAAGGAATATGCCTACCAATTTTCAAGCAGGTAGATCGAATAGTTTAAAAACTGAAATATTTATCTATTACGCCCCTTAATTCCCCGAAATGAAACTTGGGGATTAATTTTCGCGAGACCCATTTTATAGCGGATCTGTACTCAACGAAAGGAATATGCTTACCAAATTTCAAGACTGTACGTCTAATAGTTTTAAAATGGGAATAATTATCTATAACGCCACTTGAGCCCCCGCAACGCCACTTTGGGGTCTGTTTTCACAAAACCCATTTTGTAGCGGATCTCTACTCTATGAAAAGAATCTGCTTACCAAATTTGAAGACTTCGAGTCTAAGCGCCCCTTGAGACCCCGCAAGGCCACCTGGGGAGTTGATTTTCACAAAACACATTATATATTGGATCTTTACTCCATAAAAAGATTCTGTTTATCATATTTCAAGACTGTGCTTCCAGGAGTTTAAAAATGTAAAAGTAATTATCTATAATGCCCCTTAAGCTCCTTAACGCC
>BMAO01010008.1:0-31815 GCA_019973975.1 Trichonephila clavata
AGACTAATTTTCTCAATTTTTTAAACTAAAATATGTGTTTAGAATGATTTTATTCAAGTTATATAAAAAAAAACCATTTTAACATAAACTAAAAATTTTGCACTCTTATTCTATTCTTGAAAAAATGGTGAATAATACTAAAAAGAATATTATTTTCAAAGATTAAATTCTTTGTTATGCTCGTATATCACAAGCATTACAATTGCTACGATAATTTTTTTAAAAAAATGATTGTATTAAGGTATTTAACTACCCTGTAAATTCTGCTTAACATTGGCAATTTTTTTATGATTTTATTTTATAGGCCATCTTATTAGCTTTATAAAAATACCAAGTTTATTATTTTCCGTTCGCTAGAACAAAAACTACAAGTGTTTTAGTAAAAGCGGATGCCATTACTTTAAGCCAGATGTCATACTTTAAAACGCGTTTTACTCGAACGTTTTTTTTTTTTTTTTTGAAAATGCTCACCCGTTTGCTTAAAAAGTTTTAAAAATAATTAACTGAATTTTTTTGTGTGTATTTTATAAAATAGTAGAAGAGTTTTAACCTTCAGAATTATCAACCACTGCTTTATTACAAAATTTACAGTCCCTTATGTTAATATGATCACTTTTTTAAAGCAATTTTATATGAGAACCAAGTTAAACTGCTCTAGTTTTTGTAAAAATTAAAATGCTTCTTATCCTGATGGTCATTTCAAAAATAAATAACATAGCAACACATCAGAATTGAAAATTTGTTCATAAACTTTTGGTACAGATAGGGCTCCACTTATGTTAATTTTGTAAATTTTTACCAATTTTTTCTCATTTTTGTAATAATAATATCTTTTTCTCTTCTGAATTTTAGCATATTTTACTTGAAATGTATTAAACAAATCTAAAAACCTCAAAAAATATCTTAATATCTCCATTTTTTAAAAAAAAAAAATTGTTGCAAGTAGTCGTATACTTTAAATACAATAAAATAATAAATTGAAGGACATAAATATGAATAAAAATAGAATTGATATTTTTCATGTTAATAATGTCATCACTAGAAAAGTGCAAAGGGTGAAACCGTATCAGTGACATTTTTTTAAGTGTTATATTTACTGATAAAACAAATATTTCATAAAATCTACTTTTATATTATTTGTACTCGCATGTACATTTACAGCATAAGATCTTCGCAGATTAAATCCCATGCTGCTGTTATCTATATGCGCGATATATATTATAAAAATAAATTTTTAAGAACATCAACATATATTTCTCATTTTTAGTCGGATATGAAAAGATAAGAACTATGATGCAGATTGAATACAACTCTCTAAGGAACTATGATGCAGATTGAATAGAACTCTCTAGACATGGATTCAATTAGCACTGTTTATTTGGGTTCAGATCATTTTTAAATTTAGGAATAATTAATAGTTTGCTTTTACTAATAATTTCAATGATCACAAATGTTTGCTAAGAATCGGGGGCGTAGCTACCGCCGTACAGCCGTATCGAGGATCCGCCCCCCCCCCCAAGCTACAGAGACCCCAACATGTACTGTAAAAAAAATTGTTAAATATTAAAGGGTCCTTAAAAAGAGCCCCATAGGAATTTTTTACCCAAAGCTCCCTCTCATCCTAGGCACAGGCTACGCCAGTGCCTAGAATGTTATTAGTACACAATATTAGAACTGTTATGATGTATTAGGGAAAAATTTTCATAATATGACTCACAAAAAAAAAATGAAATCTGGGAAAACTGATATATTTGTAGAAATACACCTATGGCTGCTGCCAGTTCAGATAAGGCCTTTGAATGTTGTTAGAGAATTCATGCAAAATTTCTAAGTCAATTCTTCCCCGGAACTAATTATTGCAAAGGGAAGACTGTATAACTAAATGTCTAATACATAATTAATCCATTCTCACAAAATTTCGACTGTTATATCTCCAGAGAATTCGAACTACAAAAACGCCTGTCGCGCTCTCTCTGCTTTCGTAATAAAAATTGTATAATAATCTCTAATGATTCAAAACTGTGGTAAATAAAGTAATTACTGTATTTCCCTGTCACACAACTCCATTTCTCTTATGAATGGCAAAAATTTTCCCGCTCCACCTGTCAACTTGCCAGTTGCGGTTGCAGTTTGCGTGTAATAAACATACACATCTTCACTTCAGTTTGTGCCGTGACAGTCCACAGAGATTGTTGTCTTGGAGTTAATTTACTAGCTCATCAAATTCCTTCCCTCGCGCAGTTCTTCGGATAAATTAGATTTTTCTTTTCTTGGGTTGGAACAAAGAAGCTGTGGGGGCCCCGGTGAAATAGGGTAGAACGTTTCTACTTTCTCGAAACAATTGCGTTTGGCAACTTTTTCCTAAAGCCAGTAGAGGGCGCTCATTATTTTGCAGACGATCAACCAACCGCGTTTCTTAACGGTGAAGTAAACTACGACTTCTTTTTAGTGTTCTTTTTTTTTTTAATGCAACAAAAAGAAACAACGACTTCTCCGAGAAGAAAAAAAAATCAAAAGTTAAGACGCAAAAGAAATACTTTTCTGTTCTTGGAGACCTCTTTAGAAGTACACTTCTTTGAAACTTGAATTCCAGTAGGGAAAAAAAAAACTGTGAACGGTGTTGAATTAAATCACTCAATCGTAAAGGAAACCTCAACATACTAAAGTTAAAGTACATAGTTTTTTAATGTATTTTTTTTTTAAAATACCTTATTTTATACATTTTTAAAAACATATATATTCTTGAATAATTTAGAAATAACGATAAAATGTGCTTCTTTTTGCTCTTTAAATTAGAAATTAGCAACAATATGATTCTGTTTCATTGAATGTTTGCCTTTCATTTGCCGAAATGAATATCATGAAAGAAACCTTTGAAAGGGACTCTTGTTTGTAATGATTGGGTTATAGTTGAAAGCTACTATTACGAAAGAGTTTCTACTTATGGATGTGCATAATGCTGTGAAAATCAAATTAGGTGTAAATAATATTCATCTTTAATATTTACAAACTTTTTAATTGTCAATGATTTTTTTTTTAATGTTCTAATGCTCTTAAAACTTAAAAAAAATCTTAATTATATCTTATAATTGAATTATATCTAAGCATTTTTTTAAAAATACTTTTCATTCAAGAATAAATTTAATAACTTTTTTAGATTTTTTTAAGCAACGTGAGAAAAATAATTCATATAAATATAAATTTTTATGTAGAATTATTGTAGCGCTTAAATGTATTTCTTTAAATAATTCACTGCGTATTTTTCCAATTTACAAATGAATTCTTATTTAATTTTTTAAAATAAAATATTCTTTTAATTTCTTTCCTTTTTTCCTTTTTGAACCTCCTCTAAAAAGCGCTTTTTTTTAGTTGTTGTTAAAAATCTGGAGATTTATAGTTTTAAAATGATACATCATAATTTATAGTATTTTTTTATTAATGTTAATTTTTATTTCTCTTTTAAAGTTCTTGTACTAAAATTGATTTATTACTTAAAATTTTATTAAAATTTGCAAATTGTTGTAAATTAATACGCAGTGATTCATTCTAAACTTAACCTTGTTCAGTGATGAATATGATATTCAATGATAAATATTTATTACCCGAAAATTATGAAATTTGCCAAAAATTGACAATTTTTTATGATTTTAATTTATAGAGCATATTATTAGCTTTATAAAAATACCAAATTTATTATTTTTCGTTCACTAGAACAAAAACTATAAGTGTTTTAGTAAGAGCAGATTCCATTACTTTAAAGAAGATGTCATACATTAAAACGCATTTTACTCGAAATGTGTTTTTTTTGTTTTTTGAAAAAGCTCAAACGGGGCCAGCGATTGCTAAAAAGTTTTGAGAATAAACAACAGAAAATTTTTGTGTATAATACTAAACGTGTTTTAACCTTCAGATTTATTAATCACCGTTTTATTACAAAATTTACAGTTCTTTATGTGAATATAATCACTTTTTTAAAGCAAATTCATGTAACAACTACGATAAAGTGCCCTAGTTTTGTAAAACTTAAAATATCTCTTATTCCGAAGGTCACTTCAAAATAGAATAAAATAACAACACATCAGAATTGAAAAATTGAAAATTTGTTCATAAACTTTTGGTATGAAATGGGCCTCGTTTATGTTAGTTTTTGTCAATTTTTACTCATTTTTTCCCATTTTAGTAATAATATAATTTCTTTTTTTCTTCCTAATTTTAGCATATTTCTTATAAAATGTACTAAACAAATCTAAAACCAACAACAACAAAAAAACCCCATATCTCCATTTTTTTAAAAAAAAAAAGCTGTCGCAACCAGTCGGATACCTTAAGATGATAACTTTCTTTAAATTTTATACAGCAAAGTGGGAATGAATGAATATCTAAGCTTTTCAGGTCATTAAAGGAAAACAAAATAAAGTACAACATTATTATTTATAATAAATAAAAAATAACAGTGTTGAAGGTACAAATTCAGCCCAATTAGATATAAATTTTCAATACGAGTCTCGAGGCAGCGGTAATCTAGTGATCAAGGTTACGGACTCGTGCCCGGCGTGTAATGAGCTCGAGCCATAGTATAGTGTCAAGCCTTAATTGAGGGGCTGATGGGCGTTAAATAAGTTCGGGTTCAAATGTCCTCCCGTTGGTGTGGTGCTGAAGTTAGGAGAGAGAGGAGCCCTTCTTTAGGGTGAGTATGGGTGTCACAATCCCGAGGTACCCTAGTGATCTTTTCGTTTTCCCACGGGGTTTACTGTCTTTGGTAAACATGGGCTTCACGAACCCGGGGTACTCTAGTGATCCTTCTCTATTTTCGACCCTCTTTCTTGTCATTCAATTCATTCTTTCTTTCTCTTCCCGTCTAGACCACAGATATTAAAACAAATGTTTGGCGCAGTATAGCCGAAATCGGCTCTTGCGTCAATAAACCCCAAAATCACTCACTCACTTAGGAGAGGGAGGTGCCAACTCAGGTGTTGCCCTTGTCGCTTGTCCATGTTTCAAAATTTCGAGGTCCATCGCAAAGAGCCCTCGTATAACTGCATAGTGTGACGTTAATATTCACTCACTCCCTCGCATAATGCGAGTTTCCCCATGAACGCGAACGATATCGATACTTTATGATAACTCGTACCATACAATTTTCAGCACATTTGGTGTGAAACTTTCAAAGGCTGCTTATATACGTGTCTTAAGTTGGTCTGTGTCATTTAGTAGTGATGGAACAAATACCTAATGTTTGATGTAACCCATGAAAAAATCTTACGGGGGGATGCGAAGAGGCTCTTGATAAAAGTGCTTGTTTACCCCAGGACATTGTACTGGTTTTGCAATTTGTATTTTGTTGTGCGGTTTGTCACCCGATCAACGATGTTAAATCGAGGCTCACGAAATTCATTCAGGCGTGAGGCCAGGCCAGGTTAGGTTTGTCGTTAGCCGCAGCTTTAGGACCCCTGAAGGTAACAGTATGTTTTGGTTTCATTCCCTTTTAATTTTGAGGAAGGACTTCCTGGGGTTGGTCATAGAGGGTCCAGCATCTCTTTTCCCCTGCCACCATCCTCTCAAGAGGACTTGTGGCTCACCCCTAGCCTCACAAACACTCGTGTCTTCTCCGGAATTCAAGCCCAGGCCCTACGGCACAACAATCAGCGTCACTAACCATTAGAACGTCTTTTAAACAACATGAGCATCTAAGTGGTATTAGGGTGCTGCACACAACCCTTCTAAAGAATCAGTTCAGCGGATTATTATTCTAAACTATGCCACCAACCAAATCTACTGCATATACAAATAAATATTCATAACACTCTTCTTGACAAAAGAATTACCTGAAAATTTCGTGACGCACCATCTTTGTTAATTCTGTTAAGTTAATTTTTAAGATTTTTTTGAGCCACTATAATCTATCTGTATATTTTGCTTTTTTCCAATAGCCTTGCTAAGTTGAGATATTCATTTATGTACACCCATTGTTAAAAGGTTATTGATTTCCTATCATCCAATAAGTACATTCTAAAACTATACGTACAAAGAGATATTATAAGATTAAATACAATGTTAAAACTTCAAAACAAGCTTAGAAAAGGAATTTAACACATGTTGCGCAATCAGTAGAAGATAACCGACACATTGTGATGCTTATGTTATTACTATGTAACGAATATCCTAGATATACAATGTTTATGATCTTGATGATCGATGTGTTTACGATGTTTTTTTTAATGTTATTTATGATCTACTGTTTGAAAAATAATCATACAAGACTCGAGAAGTTATCATTATCTCCTTTTTTTTCGCGTTAAACCAATTATTCATGGTTTCTATGAAACCCTTTTATATTAATCGTTGGCTTGAGTGTTGATATAATATATCAGTGTTAAATTTTGTATATTAATCGTATATAAGAGTTTCATATAATGTACCTAAGGAAATTTACCAATTATTCATATTTTTCTGTGATATTTCTCAAATATTCACATACTTTTGATCCAACTTATCTTTCTTATGGAGCATCGGAATAAAAAAATTCAGATTCTGTGAAACATTATAAATATAGAAATGCAAGTAAGATTTTGTTACAAACTTTTTTTATTTTGCTGTAAAAGCTACCTTTTAAAACTTTTGACAAACATGCTTTATTAGCATTATAAATTATTCATGATTGTTTTATTTTAAACTGAAAAGTTAACGGAACTTCAGACCACATGTGTATAAAAAGAAATATTGAATTAAAAATTAGCATTCAGTAATGTGGCGTAATTGTTGCAGCTACATTTTAAATTGTGTGTTTCAAATTATAAATATCAATTTTTAACCTTAAAATTTCATTTTCGGCTATTTTTAGCTCATTATGAAATAACAGATTTAGCAATTTTCATTCGCTATACTCATTTCACATAATTGTGACTTTCGATTCGATTCGACTCTCAACGTTCAGTTGTTAAGCAAATTCTTTGCAGGCTCAAAACAGTTTCCCTATGAGAAAATATTGTTTACACAGATATGTAGAACTAAAAGCGAAAAATAGAATGGGCGCAATTTTTTTCAAACAGTTAAATCTCTTCAGCAAAAGTATAATATATCCAATTATTTAATAATTTCCTTCATAATTTTTTTTATGTACCATGTTTTTATAACCATTTTTATGCATTGTCATCCATTTCTCAGCTATAGTCCAACTTTCAAGTCCCTAGCTCAACGGGAAGTTAGTTTAAAATCAATTACAAAATTCGATCCGGACAGATATACAAGAAAGCGAGTTAATGAAACATGGTAAAACCTGGGGACCCCCTCTTTAACCCCAGAGCGACGAAATTGAATACGTAGACGCAACTGAATTGTGCTATCGACAGGCGGTCTTTGTTCGTGTAAATTCTTGTAAGTTCCAGAGTTACTGGGCCCCTGTTGAAATCGGGGCCCGTCTCTTCGGGGACCCGAGTTCCAGACTAAACTCTGTTTTTTACATTTTCATGCATTGCCATCCACTTCTCAGCTATGGTCCAAATTTCAAGACTCTAGCTCATCGGAAAGTTAGTTTAAATTCAATTACAAAATCCCCCCCGGGCAGACAAGAAAGCGAGTTAATAAAAACATGGTAAAATAACTTTCCATTCATATTATTAGAGTTATTTTCCAGATTCTTTCACAATTCCATTAATTTAACTTTCTATAATTTTAAATGTCATATCAATAGGCTCTATTTTGATATTATCTACTTCCATTCTCTCGACAAGTTTATAGTGGGGTGTAAAGTGCCACTGAGGTGTAAAGTGCCGCGTGTCAGATTTGGCATGCGTGCCGTAGGTTGCCGATTCCTGTTGTAAACAATGGTAAACTGTCGTTAAACCAGCCTTTGTAAATTTTTTGACATTACTTTTTTCAACTGAAACTGAAGATTCTTTAATGAAAATTAATTGTGATGATCCTTTATTTAAATAATTGTTTATCATTATTTGCATTAAAAGCTCTGTTCTGGATTAAAGATAAAAAAAATCATAAGAAATAACCTTTTGGAATTACTATTATGACATTATAGAAGAAGTTTTAAAAGTATTTCTGTGAAATCGTATTTTGTTTTCATATGCTATCAAGGCTTCTTTAGGTGTTATATAATCGTAAGATATGTCCTGGTTTTTTCCTAATGTAATAAATCTGAGTGATTGTAATCGGATTAAAGACTTGCAGAACAGAAATGATTTGCCCGTTAGATATTTGTACGGTTATATTTTTGCTACATATAATCATTTTATTATAATTTAACTAATTCTGAAATATTTATACTGTGTTTATGAAAAATACATTTTTCATACTTAAAAGCAATTAAAAGTTCAAGTAATAATTCTAAAAAGAATTATGGTTCATATATTGAGTTTTTAACTGCCGATTAAAAGTTACGCGATTTACACTCCAGTGCCACCGTTTTTCACATAAGAGCACGCATGCTGTGTATTAGAGGAGAAAGAAAATCACCAAATAAGCAAATTTTTGTCTGAAATATAAGTAAGCCTTCGCAAATACTGAAAAGGTCATTTTTTTGCATTGATTATTATTAGTTTACTGATAGCAGCGCAAGGAAAAGAATTGTATTTCGGAAGGACGTATATATTCGTCCGGGGCATTCAACGCCTCACGGTTTCAGCAAGCCGGATATATACGCTGGTGGCAGTTAAGGGGTTAATAATTTGGTTTTACGCCCTTAAATTTTTTTTCTGAAAGAAATATTTTTGAGACGGCATTTTAGAAGAAAATATATCAACAGGTAGAACATTTCCTAAATCGCATTAAAGCTAAAATTAAATTTTGAATTCAAATGAAATAATTTTTATATTTTTCCAGATTAATAGTTTAATTTATTTCATTAATAATAATTTCGTTTTTCATTTCCTCTCTCTTTGATTGTTCAAAGTTTTTGTAATTCATGTTAATTTGTTTTATGAAAAAAAAATTACACATGATTGAAATGTTGTTTTTGAACATATTTACCAAAAAAAACCGGAAGAAATTAATGTTTACAAATAAATACATAAAGCAAACACCACTTCACAAATAATTACTAAAATTGTATTTTGAACTTTATTTCGTTCTTTTAATTCGCTTTTTGTGTTCTGGATCGTCACAAGTATAGCTATTGAAGTCACAAAATAAATCAAAGTACTGAGCAAAGATTTCAAAACATCGGCACAATTGTGAAAAAAAATTATAAATTATCCTAAGTCCCAATGATATTATAGCATTCGATATGCTCGATAATGTATATTATTTTCATCCATGAAAAATATACGCATATTATATCCTCAAAGAAATCCATTTTGATGTACACAAATCTCATTCATTATATTTTCAACAATCTCCTTAGAAATTACCATTCCTTGCACATTTCTAACACAACACAATAAATGTTAATCAAACACTTCACCTACTTTCGGTGCAACACATCAACAACTCTTGAATAACGAAGCAGGAAAAATCATAAAAGAGAGAAAACTATTACCCACAGAAAGAAACGGCAACGAATCTGCTATCTATCCGAAGAGAACCTGATATTTTCTTTCAGAATAAAAGCGGAAAGTTCTCTGAGGCTTTCCTTTTATGCGTCACTCTCTCAAAAGCCCATGAAAGCATCTGTTGTTTTCTTAGCATATTTCTTCTGTGTCCTTCCATACTTTACATCAATCGATAATGGGGAACATGCACCGGGTTCTCTTTTCCTGCAATACCTTTTCTTATTTTCGTCATCCTCCCGAAGAAGAGTATTGTAATCTCCGAGCAATTTCAATTTCAGACTTTGATGGAAAGTGTAGCATTTTTGTAGCTTGACTTCGAAATTATAGATTCTCTCCGTCGTAGACTTGGATTCATTTCATTGGCTATAGGAGTCCTTTTGGTGAAATTGCATTGCGAACAATTCGATTTTAGGTAACTTTGTTTTGTTTTAACTCCTTAATATATTATTTTAAATATTCATAAGTCACTTGTTAAGTAAATAGCAGGGAAAGAGATTGGCGCATATGTTACAGTTGAATTCGATCAGTATTGTTATGTAAATCTAAAAATTGAGTATAATAAATTAAATGCTTGTAGAAATGTGCTTTGAATATTTGATTTTGTTTTGTAAATATATAATATTTTAATTATTCATTTTAACTATTTATTTTGTTAAGAATATCTTATCATGAATCGTAAAGTTCAAATAAATTAATATTTCGATAAAATTAGAAGGAGAGTAATTTATGTACGGGACTTTTTCCACCACAGGATCAAAAATTTGTGTTCTCAATTAAAGTTACAAATCAATTTTTTTTTGCAATAATTTAAAAGTTATTTAAAAAAATAGATAATGTTTTAAAAATGCCATGTGTAAGTTGGAAACGAGAGTAGACATTTAATGTTTTTCAAAAGATAAAAATGGTACCCTTTATTAAAGCAATACTAGTGATCGTTATGCTGATTTATGAATTTATCAATCTGTTTCTTTTAAGAAAAGCGAACAAAGCAGAACTGATGAGATTGAGAAAAAGAATCATGTTTGTCTTTAATACTGATCAATCTGTAGCGAATATCCTTAATGGGCTATTCCAAACTATGAGTGTCATCACTAAAAATATACCCAATATTACCAGGAAGCTGCAGAAGATCGATTATATCATCAAATGCACTGCACCATAGAGAGTTAAGTACTGTGAGAGACAGACTAAGGGTCTTGTCACGTTGGAACCACAATTTAAAGAGAAATTAACATTAATTACATGTGTAGCTCTCAATATATTTTTAAAAAAATAACTCATCTTATAGAGCAAGAGGCATCCTTTTTGGACAAATAAAAATTTCGGACATATTTTTCTCCCTGGTGACTCTAGATCCAATACAAAGGTACTTAACATAACTTTCTGAGAATCTGAAAAATATGCATTCAAAATAATGGTAAACAATCACTTTAACGGTAAAGGAAGAATGTTAAATGTGGAATACATCAATATGTGTATTTGATATGGTATTATAATTACACAGTATACTATGAATTCTTGAGCCTTACGAGACTGTTGTCCAGTGAGTTATCAGAGGTTCTTTCTGTGGACATACACATACACACACACACGGTCTTGTAGAGCTCAAAGTGTTGAGGATTTCTTGAAATGTGCTGGTCTAGGTGTATAGCTGTCAGAGAGATAAAAGTCACATATAACACATTTGGAATACTTTAAAAAGAGCCTTTGCTCTATATCAACTATATATCTAGACTATCTAGATTTTAAAATTATCTTTGTTACAAGAATAAGTCTTGAAACCACAAATTATAACACACAGCATAATTTATCAGAAGGCCTTCGTTGAGGTTTGTAACACTTTGTGATCTGGTTACATTTCTTTTTAATTTTATTACTTTGTGAAAATATCACGTTCTAGTGGTGTTTCGTTTCATGTACTTATCTAAAAATTTTCTGTTTTTTTCTTCGAACCATAATATTTGTTGAATTGGTTTGCATGAATTGATAGCAAGAAGTTTTCTTTTCCAAGGTGTATTTAACGATAATTTACACGTATCACCGAACTTTCAACTACAAAACTGTTTTACAACTTTTCTGCCGATTCTGTCGGATCGTTACATCTCTTTTCTATTAGATTACAAAGCTCCACTGAGAGTTGCCACTCACTTTAAGCAAAATAACTAAAAAAAAGTATCTCTCTTACCATAGATGGCGCAATACACTCATTTATTGTTATTTTTTCAATAGGCGGTCATATTGTGCATATATGCGTCCAAAGATTTCCTTACAATAAACTAATTATTAAGGACATCTTATATCTCTGATTAAACAAACGGAGCCGGCGCGGAGTGGTTCTGTCGGCTGTTTGAGGGCTCATTGGCAGTGGGAAAAAATGCCACCAACTACGATGCCGAGGTCTTGGCTGTCTGTGAAACTAAAATGCAATTACTAGCTGCTGGCCTAGATCCTGTAAAAGTTGTCTTCTTTATAGACTCTCAAGCTTCAGTTTTAGCTTTAAGCAGTAATACTCCAACTGACTGCCTTAACACAACTCAGAGCCGAACTAAAATAACAGAGCTAATCTCATATGGCTGGACTGGGGTCTTACAGTGGGCCCTAAGTCATGTTGGATCCCGGTAATGAGAGATCCGACCAAAAAGCCAAACAGGGAGCCGAGAGTCTTGGAAAGTCATGCGAAACCCCGGCAACTGACAATCCAATCTCGAGGTACCTGGAAAAAGCCGAGGCTGTTGACGCTTTCACCTAACCACCGGACATGACTTCTTGGGAGTATAACCTCCACTGGCTTGGCCTGGCTACTGACGAGTTCTGCCCACTTTGCAGCCATGCCAGAATGGATGGCAACCACCTGCTCCAATACACTGGATTCGATGAATACTCGACTGACGACATCATCAATCGGTACTGGGAGGCTCGGAGTAAAATAGTCAAGAAGCCAAGAACGGGCATTGGATAAATAAAAATAAAATAACATTTCTGATTTGCAACTTTGTGACTTAAGAAATGAATATAATAAAAAGTAACCCCTTGCATTAAATAATAGGATAAAAAGATATATTTCAAATCATATTTCTCCAATAACTGGCATCAGTAGCTAAATGGCCATGGTTGCAAATTCATGCGCAGCGTTGTTTCAGCTGAGTAATAGGTTCAAGGTGTCTCTAAAGACCACTTTGTACAGTGGTTAATGCCCGTTAAATATGCCGAAGCCTTAGTCCTCCTGTCAGGGTGGAAGTAAGCATGAAGTTTGAGATTCCAGCTCAGATATTGTCCTCGCCACTTGACCGTGACTCAAAATTATAGGGTTCATCATCAATAACCCCTGTTTTGCTTCTTAGTGCACCGTTAATCGATTCCCAAGCTCGAATAACGTGTTATTCAGCTGCCAAATGAAGCAAGTCTGAACTCGAATAATATGCAACAGATTGAGTATTTTTCTAGAATTTTTATACACATTCCTTAACAGAATTGTAATTTGTAGCTTGGGGAGGGGGGAGCAATTAGTTCATTCGAACCTTCATATCCATTCAGGACATTTTGGATGACTTAAAAATGCTTTCAAATTGCCTTTTTAAAAAAATTAATATTTAAAATTTTAAAAATAACTGAAGAAAAATAGTAAAAAGAGGAATAACTTTGATATGAATAAATTTACAAATATAAATAAAGATAAAAATTGATGAAAAAACCTTTATTTTTTATCTTTATTTTTATTTATTTAGTTTTTTTCCGTGATGGAAGTGGGAGGATCGATGCCTAGCCAATCCGATTGCACCAAAGGAGTCCGAGTTAAAGAGAGAAAATATATAGATGTAAAAAAAGTTAAAATTAGTTGATATCGAGTGGAGCTTCTGTGAATGGCTGATCAGATAGGTCAGCAATTTTGCATTTAATTTTAGTGAGAAGCTCGACCACAATCATTGAGTAGTAAATAGAGATAATTTAAGAATGGACTAAATTCATGTGACGTCAATAATCGCATCATAATTTCAAACCACGTGTTTTTAGCCAATCAAGTTCAAAAACACATATGACGTCATAGTCACGTTAAATGCAATTATCTATTTTCAGCAAATCAGTTCATGCACTTCGTTGTTGCCAAATTACGCTTTTTACAGAAACTATTTTTTTAAAAAAAAAATTAATATTTGTCACTTTATTTAAAAGTACATGTATAAAACAAGACTTTTTTTCTTTAACTTTAAAATCTTTTTGCAGAAGTTTCTTTTTATAACTCTTGAGCATCTTTACCCAACTATGCAATTTGAAATTTTACCCAAGTTTTACAAATAGAATAAAAAGTACGAGCTATATAGTTTACTGTCCGTTTTGAATTCAATGTATAGAACACGTGTTTATATTATCATGTGACTGTCAGGAATTTAGTCCTTTTAGTCCATGAAAGGAATAATAATATAGGTCAAAGAGATCATAATTAGGAATTAAAGAAAAGCAGATTCAATTAGGATTGATATGGGTCTGTGGAAATTAAGATCAGGAGTATATTTTTCGGTGCTTGTGATCGATTTATTGTTAGTTGTCAATTTTATTAAAGAAGTTGGCTTAACAAAATTAAACTAAGTGGTTTTATTAACTTGTGTAATTCCTTTTTAAATTAATTTATATAAAGTCATCGTGATACATGAGTAGTTCCAGCTCTCATGTACTAATACTCAGTTTACCGATTTTGATTGATAAAACTTATGTTTCATATGATATCTCATTTCAGTTTTTATTATTGATAAAAAGTTCAGTTTATATATAGCATTGATCATTCGGTGATTAATGAGTTTCTTATTCATGTCTAATAGGGTCGAATATTAGCATCGATCTGTAGTAAAAGATTTTATGAAAATCATTTTAAAGTCCAAGCCATGTTATATATTTTAGAGACAAAAAACATTATATTGATACTTTTAATGCATTTTCCTGTTGTTTTCCCTTCACTTTGTATGTGTTTCAAAAGAAGTATTTAGATGCAATAAAAAAAGAATTTAAAAATCTTAACTCTATAAACATTTTAATATCTTCCATTTATCCTATAAGTGTATTGTTTAAAACTCATGAATCACATGGAATGCGTTTGAAAAAAGTTCAATTATCAATACCATTAAAAATCTCTAAGTATGAAATTATTGAGATCTAATGCACTAAATTTCGCGTTGATGTTGCCAATTTTAAAAATTTTAGTTGTTTTGTATATTAACATAGTTCTAATTGTTGTATGGATTGGCAATGCTTTTTTTTTTTGCAAGTCGCTCCATCTATTAGACATTAAAATAATCTTTATACGAAACTGGCAATAAATAATTCATCGTATTTGATATTTGATATTATGTTGATGACCTAAAAACAAATAAGGATGTAAAAAAGTAAATGCACGTCAGAAGGCGAATATATTTTTAAAATTTTTATGACGACGACCTATTATTGAATTCCTCGACGAAGTTTCAAATTGCAGTCCTGTCGACTATTTACTTAATCATGGTTTGGAATAACGATTTGTTGCCAATACCTCTCGAGTAGCTCAACAGCAACCAGTTAATCGATTTTGTGGACAAAGATGTCACATTTTCAACTTTCTTGAAAATAAAGAGAAAATTACATTTTTGTCTTTTCCCTACTGCATTAAATCAAATAAAAAAACTTCCTTGAAATAAAGTTGGCCAGAGAACTTCTACAAAGATAGTACTAGAAATTTAATGAAATATTTAATATTTTGCAAACAAAGCAATTTAGAATCTGGAATGCCTCACGAGGCATTTTCATAGAATCTAATAAAACGACATCCTTAAATATTCCCAAGAAAATTAATTCGCTTAAAAATTTCAGACGCGTTTTAATGGTAAATCATTAACTTTTTTCTGGAAAGTTCAGCGAAGAAAATACTCAAAACTGGAGTTTTTATCACTGCAATAAAAAAATTCTTCTTAGACCTCATATAAAAAAACTTGGAAAAAAATATAATAATAAATTCCCCCACTCACATAATAATTTCTTGAGACATAGTTTTTCCTCTTAAAAGTACAGAATGGAATTTAGTGTTCCTAAAGATTGGTTGATGCCATTCCACGAAACAATAAAACTGTTACTGCCAACACTTATTCTTTCTTGATCAAAAGAAAGATCCCATCAACTTTATGTGCTGAATTAAAGAGAAGTGGAGTGGCAACGATCAATTGCTTCTTGCGAACTAGAGTGAAGGATTCCTGACCCTACGCTGCGGGATGTGTTATCGGATAAACTTTTACAAAAGACCAACTTGCTTCACTTCAGTTCTTTTCGAGTTTCATCTCCCCCTCCTTTTTTGAGTCGAGGTCGCATGTTGGAAGAGTTTTCTTTTCTTATTGAAAAAATAAAGAGAGAGAGAGAAACCCTATGTTAAAAAAAACGAAACATATTTTTCTCGCAAGTTTTTCCCCCCCGATTGAAAACATTATTTTGTTTACAAAAAAAGAGTACACTGTGACATGTTTTTGTGTCGAGTGTTGGGATTAACCGGAAAAAAATAATGAAAGCGAATGCATTATTTTGCTTGTTAAGCTGAAACTTTTTAAGGATTGAAGTTAAGAACTGTTATTGTTACTGTTTTAAAAATTTAACTAATGTTATTAAAACAGTATTTGCACTTTTTTGTCGGCTAAATATTTTATCCGCGTCTTACATGCTTAAAATATTTCAATTTCGACACTTTTTCAGCTTATTTATGAAAATTGTTGATGGAAATCCTTTTGCAAGCATGTGGTAATAGATAATAGCTCTAGAACCATTGTTGGTGAAAAAAATTGCTTATCGTGATATTCTGTATTTAATCTTGAAATTGATCAACTGAACTGATATGTGAATGTTTAATATGATAAATTTCCTTTGATCTTGAAAGGAATTACTCTTGCATTTTATGTAACATTTTCTATTTGCTAAAAGCAAATAGAAATATTATTCATATTGATTTAAAAATAATTATGACTAATACTATATTTCTGTTAGTTTTCTTATTTCTATTTCTAGCTTAAGTCTTATCAACCTTTTAGTACTCTGTGCTAGTAAAATACTTTTGTCCCATAATAATAGTTTCAGTTGATGTATTTAACTTGTAGAAGTTGATGAAAATTGAGTTTGTACCATAAAAATAGTAGCAATTGAGATGAAAGTAATTTGCATCATAATAATAGCAGCAATTGTTGAATTTAATTTGTCCCATAATAATTGTAGAGTAGCATTTGATGAGTTTAATTTCCTTTATAATAATAGAGTAGTGACAGTAAATGAATTTAATTTGTTTCGTGGATTTTAAATAGTAGCGATTGGTGAACTTAATTTGCCCCATAACATAGTAGCAAAATAAAATAGCTATAATATATGGAGAAAATATATGGAAATTTTTTTTTCAAAAACTAGATTAAATTCAGCAATATAAATTAAAAAATATTACTGTAAATTTTTGAGCATTCAGATAGTTTTTGAACTTTTCAATAATTTCGTTACTGCATTTTAAACCTGTAAGAAGGAGCACTTGGTGAAAAGTTTTTTCCGCTGTATACGGAGCTTTTAAAATTATTGTAAGAATCATTCGATAGTACTTGAAACTTGTTTTATGGGTTTTTTTTTTCTACAGAGTTCGGAATAATGTGGATTAAAGAACTCTAATAACGTGAACTGCTGATCTTATGGCAGTTTTCATGTTAAGTAG
Organism: Trichonephila clavata; assembly: GCA_019973975.1. NCBI lineage: Eukaryota > Metazoa > Arthropoda > Arachnida > Araneae > Nephilidae > Trichonephila > Trichonephila clavata. The sequence goes on from BMAO01010008.1 coordinate 17,194, forward strand.
AATGTGTCTAGAATTTTCAAGTTTTTTCTGTATAGTTTTTCATTTACGCTCATACTTCTTTTTCAAAGAACCGACATTAGCATAAGATTCAGATTGGCACTTATTTTCGGAAGCACTGTTGAAAATTCTTGATATGGTAATTCTGTTGCTTTTAAATTGTTTTGCGGCTCCTTTCTTCAATCTTCCGCTTTTTTAGTACATCCAGAACTGAACTATCGTAACTTGATCTTTTCTTGAAAATTCTATTCTTTTCAAGTTTATTTGAGGGGTCATGCTCACAAATTCGTATTCTTCATTTGTCGAGTCACGGGTTCGAGGTCTAGTGCTACTAATCACCCTCTACTCCTCATGCAGAGGGGTGGATGCACGTTAAATCTAGCATGGTTCAAAGTCCTCACATAAGCGTGGCGGAAAGTTAGGAGAGCGGGGTACTAGATCAGGTGTATGCCTCGTCACTTGATCGTAGTTCAATATTACGAGTTTCGTAGCCAACAGCCATTGTATTGCTTTAGATTGCGACGTTAAGGTATCCGACTACCATAAAATTGTGTGAATTTTGCCAATAATTGACGAATTTTTCTTATGATTTTATTTTATAGGCCATCATACTAGTTTTATAAAAATAACATGTTTATCAATTTACGTTCACTAGAACTAAAACTACAAGTGCTTTAATAAAAGCAGATACCATTACTTTAAGCAAGATATGTCATACTTTAAAACGTGTTTTACTCGAAATATGTTTTTTTGAAAATGCTCAAACGGGGTCAGCGATTGCTCAAAAAGTTTTGAAAATAATGAACTGAACTTTTTTGTGTGTGTTCTGTATAACAGTAGAAGTGTTTAAACTTTCAGATTTATCAATCTGTGTTTTATTACAAAATTCACAGTCCCTTATGTTAATATAATTACTGTTTTTTAAGCCATTTCGTATAATAAATAAGATAAAGTGCTCTAGTTTTTGTAAAAATTAAAATATCTCTTATCCTGAAGATCATTTCAAAAATGAATAATATAGTAACTCATCAGAGTTAAAAAATTGAAAATTTGTTCGTAAACTTTTGGTACAGAAAGGGCCCGTTTATGTTATTTTTTGTAAATATTTATCAATTTTTTACCATTTTAGTAATAATAATTTCTGTTTTAATTTTAGCATATTTAAATGTACTAAACATATCTAAAATCTAAAAAAAATCACCTCCCCTTTTTTAAAAAAAAGTTGTCGGAAGTAGTCGTATACCTTAATAAACACTCATTCTACTTTCCTGAAATTTTCAGAAGTTAATGTGTATATTTTAAACCTCCTTTTTTCCCTATTTGCTTTTTCTAATATATTTCGCTTAAATTTTTCAACAGAAAAACACTTAAAATGAAAAAAATTAGTAGTATTTGAAAAATATTTCAAACTGCAACACTTTATAAATTTCTATAGTTTTGCATGGAATTGAAGCAGATGTCTTTCATTATTCAATTTCAGTTTATTTTTCATAGACTGTACAAATAACAACAATATAGAATATCTACCTTTAATGTAATGGATTTGAACTATTGAACATAAGAAATTTTTGGTTATAACTTTTTCTTATTAAATGTTTATACATTTGGAATTGAATTTTTTTTATATAGTTTCAGAATTTATTTTCTTTAAGTAAATGAATAAACAGCCAAACGAAGAAGAAAAAGAAACAATTTTAAAATTAAGGCATTGCAAAATCAAAAATGATTATTTGTGTTTGTGAATTTTTTTTTCTTACAAAGAATTTTAAAAGCTTTACATCCTAAATTTTTTTTTTGAGCCTGAAAAAAATTTATTCGGAATACAATCCAGCTATTTAAAAGATGTTTAACTTATTTTAAATTCACATTAAGTTACAGACTCGCAACAATCTTCTAATTTATCACACACATCTTCCAAAACACCAAAAACAATGTTTTAAAACAGTAAAAATCTCGTTCGAAACAAAGAACAAAACACCACGTTCATTTTCTCCCATTCCGTTCACTTCGCTTCGCGCCATTACGCCGCAGACGAGAATGGAAAACTTAATTTCTCAACTGTTTCGAGTTTCGAAGCAGCAACTCGCATCAGTCACACCGAATTGAAACAAAGTTTTCCTGCCCCACTAATTATGCTTTCCCATTCTGTTGATGAACTTAACGACTACAGACAAAAGCCTTTTGCGCCTCAGCCCAAAATTCTACTTCTAGTTATCTCTAAAAATGAGTTCTGAAGTTTTCGTTCGATGCGCCATCATTAAGGTCAAAATTTTGTTATCGTTAATTCGAAAATCTGATAAAAGTTTCAGCTGATTAGGAAGTTGATTAAATTATTACATTATGTTGCTCTCGATGGAGAGGCGTTTGCTATATATTGTTGTGAACTTAATCTACGCCAAATACCACAACACACGTGTATCAGAATGTCAATTTCTACCAATAACACAAAGATGAATTTCCTTAGTTCTTTGTATCTTATGATGGCAGCATTGATCATATGTCAATTTTATCCGATGATATAAGGAAAAATTGTTTGTATTGTGTATTTATCAGAAATAGACATTATATATAATTTGGCTTACACAAGTAATTAATCTTAATGAATTAATATATCGAGTTGTTTTAAGGTTTCCGACTACTTGAGACACCCTTTCTTTAAATAAAAAAAATGAAGAAAAGAGGATTTTTTTTTGTTGCGGTTTTTTGATTTATTTAGTATATTGTAAGAAAAATGTGCTAAAATTAAGAAGATAAAAAGAAAATATATTATTATTAAAATGGGAAAAAATTGGTAAAAATTTACGTAAACAGGGCCCACCCTGTGCCAAAAATTTATGAACGAATTTTCAATTATTCAATTTTGATGTATTGCTTTGTTGTTCATTTTTAAAATGACCGTCAGGATAAATGATATTTTAATTTTAAAAAAAACTAGATTATTTTGTGTTAGTTATTATATGATATTGCAAAAAAAAAAAAAAACCCGGTTATTATCACATAAAGGATTGTAAGTTTTGTAATAAAACAATGATTTATAAATCAAAAGGTAAAAACACTTCTACCATTATACAGAACATACACAAAAAATTTGTTAATTATTTTCAAAGCCGTTTCAGCATTTTCAAAAAAAAAACAGATTTCGAGTAAAACATGTTTTAAAGTATGACATCCTGCTTAAAGTAATGGCATCTGCTTCTACTAAAACATTTGTAGTTTTCGTTCTAGTAAACGGAAAATAATAAACTCGCATAAATAACATAACAATAAGCTCGCATAAATAACATAACAATAAACTCGCATAAATAACATAACAATAAACTTGTATAAGCTTTTTATAAAGCAAATAAGATGGCCTAAAAATAAAATCATAAGAAAATGTTTGTTAATTTTTGGTAAAAATTCACAATTTTAGGGTAGTCGGATACCTGAACCAATATTTCAAGTTGGTTAAAAGGAATTCAGTAGTGGATCAGCACCAACATTTTTGTAACTTAACTGAAAGAAAAAAAGTTAAGTAATTCACATTTTATGAAGAAATAATATTTTGTCTCTTTATCTGTATTTCTCTCTCTCTCTATCCCTTTCTCTCCTCTCTTGCGGCCGTAGTAGCTTAGTGGTTATGGTTTCGAACTCGTGTCCAGCCTGTAATGAGTTCAAGCCCTAGTGTCACTGAAGACCCGCAGTGTATATAGACGGGTTAATGCACTTTAAATGTATTGGGTAGCTTAGAGAGGTGATTCCAGACCAGGTGTGGCCCTTGTCACTTGAACATGGCTCAAATTTTTGAGGTCCATTGACAATAGCTCTCGTGTTTATAGTGTGACGTTAATAAGCATTTATTCATTCACTCTCTCCTTCCGATATGAAATTTTCAGGTGCCATATAATATAAAAGAGTTCAAATGGTAGTGTATCGCACTTACACACCACAGGTCCGGGGTTCTAACCTCGGAATGGGCAAGGTCGACTAAACCTTCATCCCTTCAGTGGGTCGATAAATGATTACCAGGCTTGCTTGGGGACTGGATACTGGGGATTTCGCTTCAGAATGACCATCTGATCGGGATGTCTGCTCATGCACTACAGCACTCAAAATTCGTGGGTAGCCTTGTGGTCAGAGTATCGGACGCCAAACCGGAAGGTTTGGGTTCGATGCCCTATTCCACCAAATACTCTCCGAGTACACACGGAGTACGTGCTCGTAAATCATTGAGTCCGAATGGTGTCGCCATTTATCGTGACCAAAATCGTTCTGTCACCTTCATGGGCTCAAAGCTTAGGCTAAACGACAGGCGTATCTCTAGCCCATTGCTAAGATGAATTTCGTGGGCCTTGATCTGACTACGTCAGACAGATGGCATAAGCAACAACAACAACACGTATACTGAGATGGGTACAGTAGGCTTTAGCTCTAATGGGCTGCTGCGCCACTGAGTTTATAGTTCAGTTTTATATAATATAATATAATGTAATATAATATAATTATATATTATTAAACAAAAATTCATTTTGAGAATCGTTTAAGAGTTGTAATTTAAAAATGTGTAGCCTATTGATTTAAAATTAGTATTGAATATAGTAATAGTAATGAATGAATGAATGAATAAGTAAATGTTTTTGAAGTAAATGAAGTGAACGAAGAAAGAATGAATAAGTAAATAAGTAAAAATGCATTATTCTTAAACATTTTTTTTCTAACGTCAACTATAGAATTTATATGATTTTATGAGCAGGATGTAATTGCATTCCAGTTTAAATTAAATGTGTGTACTATAAATGGGCACTAGTTACTGATTAATTTATGTTCTGTGATTACTATTTAATCAATTTAACGCTTCAGAGTAACGCATTGTTAATATATTGATATTTCGTTTCAAAGTAGCATGGACTGTCTATTTTTTTTTTTTTTAAAAATAAGATCGATTTTTAAGTAGAATTGAAAAAAAAATGAGATTAGAACTCCTTAAAATTAATAACTTAATTACTTCAACACAAATGATAATGTACAACATCTTTGAGGAATTCAGCTTTGCTTTTTTGATGTGAATTATGACAATAACTCGTCAAAATTAATCGGTAATTTTCCGTTTCTCTGGCACAAGTGATAAAGTCGCCAAAAATGATGCAACCGACGCCAAATGGATTACTCTCTGCGGTAATCTTTTACCACCACATTTTCTAAATGCGTTGTGGTATTTTATCAGTAGCATCTTTTTCATTATACATAAAAAATAAATTAAAAACAATGAAAACAATTAACATTTTTGTGTATGTTTATTGTGTGTTGTCGCCAATAAAACCTGTTAGGCGAGATTTGCCCTGGCAAAACGGAAAAGTACGAATTAATCTTATAAATGCATTTCTAATTTTTCTCACATCATGAACCTCAAAAAAGTTTTTTTTAATCTTTAAATGTAAAAAAAAGCTAACACTTTTTAGTTTATACAGATAAAACTAAAATCGAACAAAATATTATGTTTCTTAAAAAATTAAATTTACACTATTTCGTATATTAATATCCAGTATGTTTTAAAAAAATCTGAAGGGGATAGTTTTTAAAATGACTATTTTTTATTTTAAATTTACACACGTGTGGAAATCAAGAATATTCATTAAAGATTAGTAGGCGACCAAAAATAATTAAGAATTTCAAAATTAAACTTCCTTTTAATTTCCAAACTACGAAAATTCAATTACTCCGTCTTACGTCGCGAATGCATATTACTCTTTTCTTTCTTCGTTTTTCTTGTTAATAAGATTTTCTCCCTAAAAAAATATTTGGGAACCTTTTCTTTTTTTCCTACAGTAATTAAAATGTGACTCCGAAAACCTGAAAAGCCCTTTCGGGTGATTTCTTAGCCTCAAAGTTAGGGTAATGGTCCAAATTTCTTTTTTTTTTATCAATTACAAAAGAGGAGAAAAACTAGAAACTAAAATACGAATAAGAGACGTCGGTGTTTCCAAATGAATCAGAATAGTCTCACTATTTTAAGTTCTCAAAGTAAAGATAAAATGTGGTCTCTTGCAAATACAGAGTGAATTGACTTTTTGTTATTTTTTCCTCCTAATTAAATATTTGAAAGGAATAAAAAAAATAATCAATACTTGAAAGGTATGATTAAATAATAGAGTTCTTAATAGTATGAAAGAAACAAAAAAATTTGATCTTTATTTCAAGAAAATTTAGAGCCAAAAAAAAAATCTTTTCAGTATGATACTAATTTTTCTAAGCGAATGAAATGTATTAATTTTTAAATTTTGGAATCTGGTTATTTTTCTAAATAATTTAGCTTAAAGAGGGCAAAAAAAAATATGAAAATGCATGGAAAAATTCTAATTTTTAAAAAAAGTTTAGAAAAATGTGGAAGCACGTCCAAATTAATTTACCATTTAAGAGCAATATAAGCAGTTTTATTAATGATTTCAGGCATTTTTACAGAGTGAAGAGCGAAAAAAAAGGTTAGCATTTTGACTTTTTTTAAAAGCATTTTTTTGTTACTTTCTTAGTCGAGTGATGGCTTTGACTAAGTCAATAAGAGCATACTGTAAAAGACGTTAAGAGACTTAATTTTGATCTTGGGAATGATGTTTAGAAACGTTTAACCAATTAATACGAAATGGAGTTGTTGAGGAAATACTATAGAGCTGCGGTTCTTAAACTTCAATTGTCGTGACCCCCTTTTGTGTCAGCATGACATCGTGGACCACCAGATTTTGAGTCCCCCTCTTTGACTCAACCCATGGCTGAATGATTTAAAGCAGTGATTCCCAAAGTGGTCTATATGGACCCTCAGGGGTCTATGACGACCTACAAGTGGTCTACGTTAGCCAAAAATTAATTTGCGGGTTCATGAGGTGTAAGTGGGTGTCTATGACACTGGCTCTCATTAAACTAGAGTGTGACTTTAATTTTAAAATAAGTCATAATCAAGCGGAAACCAAATTTTACACTTTTTAATAGATTTATTTACTAATTTTAATAAGGTTAATTTGCATTTACAAGGTGACAGCATAAATTTTATTAAAGCAAGAACCATTTCAGCTTTTCTTTCCTAAGTTAAGCTAAAGAAGTATAATACTGGAGCTCCCGAATTTCCTAAATGTGTCACAGACAATCTTTCAGAACGTTTTAACCTACGTTGAACATTTAAATGCCATTTATTCGAATTTGGAACCAGATTTAAGAATGCTTTGACTAAGTCAATACCACAGTAGGCAATGAATTCACATGGTCATATTGGAAAAAAAATCACATTACAATAGGAACTGATCGTAATAAGCACTAACGAAGATCTTCAAGTTTAGAAAGGGATGCTAGCAATCTTGGCTTTAAAATGCTAAATTTGTTATTCGTCCCGACTTAGGGAATATCGTGGGGAAGTTTTTCATTGCTTTTCCTAGAGTGAAGGAGTTACAGCGCGGTTGCCAATCTCCAAAACGAAAAAAAAAAAAAAAAAACGACACTAACAGAGGAAATTTGAGGTTAAACCAGACAAGATTGATGCCAAATGTTGAAAATTTGATATTCTAGTGCTAGAGATTCATCCCTCCCATTAAAATAATTTTTGTTGTTAAGTTAGTTTATTTAACAGTTTTATTTATTAATTAACTTTTAATTTAATTAATTAACATGCGTTTTTAAATTTTTAAACACAATACTTCATTACAGTTAGAAATTTAATTCTTTTAAAGTAGGAGTAGTAGTACCAGCTGTCAAAAAGACATTCAAGTTGATAAATTTGCAAAAATTCAATATTAACTAAGCAGGGGTCTACCCCAAACCGAAAAACATGGCAAGGGGTCTATGAGACAAAAAAGTTTGGGAACCTCTGATTTAAAGGTTCCTCAATAATTCTAAGCCTTTTATAAACACTTCTTTTTTCCCCTTTAAAAAATAGTAAACATCTTAAAAATACTCCAAAATACTAATTTTAAATAAATAATGCATTTAATTGTATTAATTAAAAATTTTAATGAAGATGGTGATGCATTTCTTTTACGTGCTGGTGTAATATTGGAAATCTGCAGTCTCAATTCCGGTTCTACGTTTTCTAGATGGTTTTTACACTAATTTTTAAGAAAAAAAATTCGATTAAGAAATTGAAATGAATGCAATCGTTATCGTATTGGCACGCTATGAATTCAGTTACTTACCTTTACGCATGTTTTCTACCATTTTTTGAAAATATTACGTTATAGCAGCGTTTCTCAAACTGTGGGGAACGCCCTCCTAGGGGGCGTAATAACTCTACGAGGGGGGCGCGAGCATATTGAAAAGTCTACTACAAAATATTATTTAAGAAATTATTAATTTATGGGAAGCAAACGAATAAAAATACTCTAGCATAATAAAAAAAAAATACACATTTACACTGACATAATACACTTATAAATGTATTAGTCCTGCACAATGTATTTTATAATTCATTGCACACAATGTATTTTAAATTATATATATATTACTAAGTTAAAAACAAGTTTAAAACCAGTGACCACATGAACAAGTCACATATAAAATTATATCGAAAAATTAGTACTTATCTTGATTGTTTACGATTTATAATAAATCCTTTATAATTGCCAATTAAAAGTTACACAATTCGCTCCCTAATACCACCGTTTTTTACGTAGGGGTGGGTATGTGATGTATTGGGGAGGGGGGGGGGGAAGGAATAAATAAGCAAATCTTCTGAAATAAGTAAATCCTTCGCAAACACTGTCAAGGCCCTTTTGTTGCATTCCAAAGCCTTCGAAATAATTTTATCGATAGCAGTGCAAAAAAAAAACGTACTTCGGAAAGACGTATATATACGTCCGGGGCAATTATCGCTTTGACAGAGCGAGACATTTTTTTACGTCGGTTGTATTTAAGAAATTAAAGTCGTGTTGTAGCTTTTGAGTCAAAGTATAGTATTGTTTAATTCAATACGTTGTTATTGAATGGAGGGGGACGTGATAAAAATTAGGATGGAATATTGGGTCGCAAATAGTGAAAGCTTGAGAAGCACTGCGTTATAGTAATGGCTATGTTGTGGCAAACAATAAAAAAAAACTGAATAATTATTCTTGATCGAAATGCATGCTCTAGTACAATTTTTTCATAGGGGGCATTTTAGTAATCTAGTCTAGGATGGTACATCTTTAAATTTTTCCAAGAGGCCTTTTAGAGTCTGTAAAAGTAAGAGGGAAATCTTAACATTAAATGTGAGAGACCTTCGCGGACTCCCTAGAAAAGTGCTGAGGACACCCGGTGGTCCGCGGACCACAATTTGAGAACCACTGTTATACAGAGTAAATAATTTTGTATAAAATTTGGGGGGAAATGACGTTGATCCTATGTTTTTTTTGGGGGGGGGGGGTAAAAAAATCATGAAAAGTAAATAATCAGGATGAAACATATTAATTTGTTTTATTTGCTTAGATGTAAAATTATTATGTAGAAAAAAATATAGTTTAGGAAATAAAGAGTATAATGATAAATGGATTAATATTTTATTTCTTAAATTTTTTGACACACACAAAAAAAAAGAATCAGATGTTTTTATTCCAAATGAAAATTTTACAGAGTAGTGTATATTAATAATCCTTATTTAATTTCAGTTCTGTGGCATCCTAGTGGCCATGGAGTCGTAGCCGGCGTTGTCATGGGTTCGAGCCCTGAGTTTCATTGAAAACTTTCCGTGTGGAGGGGTTGATACACGTTAAGTCTATCGTGACTCAAATTCCTCCCGTTCGCGTGTTGTTGTAATTTGGATCCAGCTCGGATGTCGTCCTTATCACTTGGGTGGTCCGTCACCAATAGACAGTTGTTGCTTTAAATTGTTACGTTGTTAAACACTAACTCACTCAACTTGGAAAAACAAATTAATAAATATTAATTTGCAATCCTTATGCTAGTAACAAAAACGTTTAACGTTGTTCTAAAAGAATATTATAAAACGGTAAAAAGAAAAATTATTGAAACTGGGGGTTATACCCCCCCCCCCACCCCAGTCTGCGTAATATAGGATACCATACAATCCCCATTTTTTTATAACTAAACAAATTTATTACAGCGTCAAAACATTTTTTACATGTAAAGCATATTTTATGTAATTAATGTTTTTCTTCTTCTGCAATTATTGTTTCAACTTGAAATAGTATAAATAATTTATACCCGGGTTAATATTACTCTCTGTTGTATTTATTTTATGACAAAAATTGTAATATTCACAAGTAACGCCGTCCCTTACATTATCATAACATTTCAATGGAAACTTGGCGAAATATTGGCATTAGAACCAAGTTGGCATCATTTTTGGAGACTTGGCTACCATATGGATGCTTCTGGAAATTACTGAAGAAACGATCCAAGACGTAAGCGGATTTTTCGAGAAAGCACCGGAAGGTATGCGAAACCCCCTAGGCAAATCATCCTTGATGCTCCTCTTCAGTTAAATTCACCTTTTTATGACTCATTTTTTCTAACTGTATCTTATGTATTGATAATTTTATTACAGCATCACGAAAAACATTTTTATGTGCAGAGAGATACCATATATTATAAAAATGATTTCAGCGTCAATTAATTTTATATGAGTTCAAGTTTAATAATTTAAAACTAGATATTTATTAGTTATATCTATAAAAATCAGTTTAATTTTTTTAAATCTTAAAATTGTTAAATGTTATAAACATTTGAATAAATATTTATTTTGCTTCCAAAACTAAAATTTATGAAAGAGAGAGCTTTATGAAAGCATTTTTCATTTCTCCCAAGCTAAAACAAAAACTTGATGAAACTATCTTGAAATACATTCACTTACGAATAAATTTTGATGTATTTTTATTTATGAGTGGCCCCAAGCAGTTGAATTCAGTGCTGTTTTCTGTGCTGTGTTTTTGCTAGGTTGTGATATATTCCAAAAGAAAAAACTCAGATTGTAACTCTTGTATTATGAGAAAGCGTCTTGTGTCCCATCTAAAATGTAAACATCAGTTTCCTGAGGGCAAAACTGAATGATATCTGGGCAAGGTTTGAAACAACTGGAATTGTTTGTTGTTCTTGCCATGTAAACATAGAATAAAACATGTTTCATGATGCATGTTATTTATTTTTATATCCCTATGGAAATCTAAACTCGTACTTTTTTATGCATACTCTATTTACTATTCAAACAAAGATGTTTAAGTAAAATTTTTATTCTTTTTAAATTTGAAAATACGAATGAAATGTAGCGAAGAGAAACACCCGTCATCTAGAGTAGGGGTATTCAATCTTTCACGCTCGAGAGTCAAATTAATAAATTTTCAATGATCCGCGGGTCATATCAATAAATTGACTGGTTTCCGCGGGCCACATGACTTAAAAAAAATATTGTATTCAGGAAATTTATATAAAAAAGATTGTTTTGTATAACAAGACTATAACTGATTCTACGGGAAGAGGTATTGTTTATAAATATATATATATATATATATAATAACTTAAATTTTTTGATATCAACTCATAATTCGAATCTCCTTTATTTATAACTCTAATTCATAAATCCTAATACCCTATTTCGAAACGCGTCTCTTTCTCAAGCATTAAAAATATGTTGGTTTATTACTGATTCTTTAGACCTTGAAATTTAAGCGATTCCAAGAAATATAGGATCCTTAATAGTTTTCATGCTCTTTTAGTAATAGGAATTAATATTCCCTAAACAATGATGTCATTTCTGTAAATAACTAGTTATTCCCTTCACCTAGACACGTGATTGTATTTTTTACAATGCGTTTTTCCCAATTCTTCCCCATATATAAATACTTGCTATTTGATTAATCCCCCTCTCTTCTGTTTTGTCTTTCGTCATGTAATCGGCTGCAGCTTGGTTTGTGTTTTGTGTTTCTTGTCTGCTTCTTGTTATGTGGAACGCTATGTGTTAAATGCACAATAAACTGATTTTACTATAGCAAAGTACTGCCTCGTCAATGCCATCAAAAATAAAACCTCAATCAAAAATAGCAATCATATTAGAAATGCCATTCCAACGGCCATCGTCTAACATATATGTCATGTTTCGAGTCAACACCAAGCAATTTTTGAGTAACTGTTTTTGTTCAAAGAGCGAATTCTACGTCTGCTCTGAGAGAGTAATGGACACCTAGTGCAGTATAAGGGGCTTTCCACTTATCCACAGATTTTAAATACCCTTCTTATTGAAGAGATATATTTGAAGATTAAGCATGACATGCGATGTAATAAAAATTAATGGTCGGGGATAAAAGTTCTGTTTCGGACCATCTGTTCCTCGAAAGAAATGGGTACTAAATTTAAGACTTGTTGATGCAAGGGAAAATAAAAGTTAAATCTTGTATAGGGAATTAAATTTTTTAGGTCTAATTTAATTATTCTTTATATATATATATATATATATATATATATATAAAATCGGACCCTGATTTAACGAATTATACGACTTTCCAAATTTTCTTTCCCCGATTAATATAAAGGTAAAAACTCTTATTTAACGAATAATAAACCTTGTATTAACGAAGAATTTCAGTATCCAAAAATATTCTATTGGTTTTTGTGTTTGTAAAAAAAATCCATTTTTTTCTAATAACGTAAAATAACAGAAAAAAAAAGTTTTTTTTAAAAACAACTTTCGATGGCAGCGTTATTAGACTTAACAAGTGCAGATGAGTCACGTGTATAATCTACTGTGTTAGTTTTGAATAGGACAGGAAACTCCATTTTTATCTCATCCCATCTCATTCCATAATACAGGGAATATTTTAAGATTTTAATGATTGTTACATTTGACGACGGACTACCTATTTGTGCCACTGATATTCAGGAAATTGTTGAATTGTTACAGCCAAGAGGAAAAGAGGTTCTGATGAAGAATATGATAATAAAATTCTTATCGAAACTGTTATATTTTCTATTTCTTTACATTGTTTGGAAACTGCGAAAACATACCGCCTGTAGCGAGTTATAAATGGCCAAGTAATTTCTTCTCTGCATTAAGTCGAAAAAAGGGAAAAAAAACTTTTTCCGAGTCAGGAATAAAAGAAATGGATCTATTGATAGTACGATCTGTTGATCAGTAGTTTAAAATTTCCAATTAACTGTTGCGTTATAAATCCTTTTTAGTATTTTTTGTTTTTGAATAAAAAGTGTGTCATTTCTAACTATGGATAATTTTTGTTAGTTGCTTATTATAGAATTTCAAAAGGTAAGTGCAAAAAATTTGCATGTTGTTTGGACTTCAACATATAAATATAATCACGATTTAATGAACAAAATGCACAGTCCCAATGAATTCGTTAAATTGGGGTCCGACTGTGTATATCCTCATATATGTATATTACGCTAATATATAGCCTAAACTGCGAGTTAATAAAAATTCGAAACAAAACTGGGGACATAGTAGTCCAGTAGTCATAGTCGTAAGATACAAATTCGAATCAAAACTGGGGAAGAGTAGTCAAGTGGTCATGGTTGTAAGGTACACATTCGAATCAAAACTGGGGGAGGGAATAGTAGTCAAGTGGTCATGGTCGTAAGGTACTTGATGAATTATGCTTAACTCGAATCTTATCCTGATTTTATAGTGGAATAATGGGGAATGGAATTATTGAGTGCATTTATCGAGTAGAATTTTGGAGTTTATTTTATGTTAGCGGTATTAGTATGAAAGATTACACGCGGTACAAATCCAGAAAGTGAGGAGCTAATTTTGTTGATTTCATTTAAACGCAGTTCAAAAGTGTAAGGACCGACGCCTATAACCTATTTGTAGACCTGTGTGTGTGTGTGTGTGAGTGAAATTAAACAAAATTGTGTGTGTGTGTGCAGTGAAATAAACAAAATTGTGTTGTGTGTATATACCGAAAAGTTCTGGTATATTAGAGCAAGAACCATATTTTCAATCAAGCTTCGTTGAACCGTCGTTAATTTTGAAGGCTGCTACCTCGTGAGATTTCTGACTAACCAGAAGATTTTCTTCTTTAAAGTTTTTAACTGGCACCTACTTAGTGAAAACGCGGCAATTAGATGTATACTATTATAACAAAGCAATAAAAGTGCTGCTAGAGATGAATAGCACTTTTAATGTCAGACTACGTTGCTATTTTAAGATATTTTGAACCTAGTACGTTATTGACTAGAAAGAGATTATCTACCGATTACTCGAATCGCTTACCTGAAAAGTATTACTGAGAACTTACATATTGTTTAGTTTTAAAATGATCCTATCTATTCCATTTAACTAGTAAACAGATAAATAAAAGTTTAAATTTGAGTATTGGAGTAGATTTTCTCATTACTTATGGCCGCAGTAGCCTACTATTTCATTGACACGAATCCATCTTCATCTCTAGTTCTAACGAATATTCAATCCTTGGATTATAGGTCAATTTCCCCTTCCATTGTAGACATACTATATAAATGGAATTTCACCTAAAGGCTTATCCGGTTCACATTTCAGATGTCCGGAACACCGCGGCTTTCTGTGGAAGGTGAGAACTCTTCCAAATTAGCGCTCTCATCAGAGACAAAATATATGCAGATTACGTTCGAAGCACAAGCAGACGGATCTTAAAAGCTCCCCATGACTGATTTATTTAAAGTGGTGGGATATTTACATCTGAGGGG
>BMAO01010008.1:31947-47310 GCA_019973975.1 Trichonephila clavata
AGAATGTTGTCTCGCGTTCGTTTGTGGAATTGTATGATTCATTTGTTTTTAGTTGTGAACATGAATTGTATAGTATATTTAGAGGCAATGGACATTAGGGGTAATGGGTCAAAAGACAAAACGTAATACAGGCGAAATTATCAATCGTTATGTATGGTTCTATCCACGCTCCTTTTACTAATAGTCCTTATGAGGAATTTCTGGTCTTTAAAAATTATTTTATTATAAAACTCTTCGAAAAAGAAGGCGTGATTATGCAAATTAGCACTACTATATATAATCTAGGCTTTCTGGTTAGAAAGAGAGATGATTCACTGCGCTAGTGGAGCAGAGATTAATCAAATTGAATGTGAATCGTGGATATTTGATAATTGAATTACTTAAAGTGACGAATTGTCACTGGAGATTGAATCTAGAGTAAAATGCTAGGAAGTCAGAGCTATTGCCTTAACTGTATTTAGTATTAAAGTCTTCTCATATGTCGCTACCCCGTTAATTGTCAGCATAGTTATTAATTAGGTGCATCTCTTATCCCTGATCGACTGAATCTGTGTGAACTATGGTTAATATTTGTGAAAAATTTAGATTATTTTTTAAAGTATGGGTAGCCTTCATTCTAATCTCTCATACCTTTAGGCGCGCATGTGAGATCCTTACAGTTATAGTGAGAGTTTGAACATAGGGACTATTGAGCTTCCTAAACATTCCCGATGTTCTACAATGCTATTTTGCCTGTATTTCTCAAGTTTTGATACGAATATTGAAGATGAAAGATATAAGAAGCTCTCACTCAGATCTTACGGGAGTACTTTTATACTGAACATATCTACTCTCAATATATCTGTGATCGTGTAGCCTAGCGATCTGGGTACAAACTCGTGGCCGCCGTTGTCACTTAAAACTTGAAATGTAGAGGGGCTGAATCCTGCTAAATCTGTTATGCACTAAGTCATAAGTAAGTGGTTCAAAATTACCAGGCGTGTCAATAGCCTTTACGTCGCTAAGCAAGTGCGACGTTCATAAACACTCACTCACCCAAAAGTTAAAATAGTTGTGAAGATTGAAAGATAGTGGAATAAATAGGAGGTCTTGGAGTTTTCCAGGAAAGCGGATTACACCAGTGGATCCAACGACATTGATCAATCCCGCTAAAGATCACTTGCAAGATTTAAGTGTAGGATCCACTGCATAAAAAGTACAGGTATGGTGAGCTTGATTAATTAGAAGTTAGCTTATTAGTGTGCGACGTAGTTTATATTTGAGCTATTTAAGCTGTCTTAGATTCAGTTGAGGGTCCGTAGTAGTATCCCCGTGCTGTAGAATCTCACCTCCGTGCTCTACTATTTTATCTCCTATCTTAATTAGATTGTTATTGCGTCTCATTGATATTTTGGTAAGAATAGATTAATTAGATTGGAATCATGTCTGTTGATCATTAAGTTTCTCCCACACACTCAGCTGGGCTTACAGGTAGACAAGGGGTTTCAGAGTCAAGCAGGAACCGACAGGTATCACAACTTTTCTTAAAAACTCAACACTTATCGGATGAAATTATGTTAGTCTTACTTTTAAATCTTATGAAGAATATTCTTATCCTGTTTGTATTATTAAGGTATACTTTTAGTCCAGTTTATAGGAGATATTATTTTTTCGATTCCATCGAAAGACAACTAATATTCCTACAAAAGTATCTCTTAATATATTAGTTAAAGTCTTAATGAGACAATTTTGATATTACATAAAAATATACATTACAAATTTCAAGAAATGTATAAAATATCAAAAAATTGATTGGAAGTTGATATATTATAGTTCTATTTTTTGTAAGGGCATATATGAATTATTAATCATCCCATAAACTGCTATTGCTTATATGAATTGTATCGAACTATAGTTTCTAGAGCAATAAGGTTGCGTCACGCAAACAATAAATTTCATCATAACGATATTATTTATTTAACTGTACAGGGTATCCTCAAAATGCTCAGCACAGCCAGATTTCTCATAGGGAGTGCATAAGAAATCACAATGAACTGTACTTGTACGATCCATAATTTAGGAGAAATATACGAAAAACAAGTATGACCTCACGGCCATATTAGACAGCAGTATTTGCAAATATTTATAAAGGTTCAAAGTGTCCGCCGTGCATATCGAGGCAGGCTTCAGTGCGGCCTGGAATGGGTAAGTTCACACGCCGCAGTAGTGGGATGTCAGACGAAGTACAAGCTACTTGAGATGATCCTATAGGAAAAAAACTAATGGTGTGAGATCTGGGGATTATGTAGTCATAGAACTAGACCAGCATGTCCAATCTTATAACTGGGGGGGGGGGGTACCATATCCAGCCAATCCCGTACAGGAACACATAAATGTGCCGGAGCACCGTTATGAACCGTCATGCATCATTTACCGTATTTTTTTCGTAAGCTATGAACCTTACAGTACAGTTTTTTCGGCATTTTTATATACTACCGACGAGGAATCAGGCTGTGCAGAGTTTGAGCGCTATTTTTGAAACACACTGTAAAATGAAACAATTATCTCTGAATGACTATTTATGGATAAGTTTTAAATGGTTTATTAGTAAAAATCCTTTTTAAACATAACTTTTTTCCGGTTAACTAAATAAGTAAGAAATATACAAATATACTTCTAACCACTAATTTCTGGAATTTATTATATTGGTTTATTATATTAATATTTTCTCTCTCTCATGAAATCCTTAATTTATACTATAGACTTTCAAAATACAATTCTTTCTTTGTCAATCTGCATCTAAGCTTCTATGAACACAGTTTGGGTACTTGATTTAGATTCAACAATCACTGTTGCGAAACATAAAAAAAACCCAGCTGTTTCTAAATGCTAATCATATGATGGTTCATGCTGTTTGAAAGAGTACTTACTGAAAGTGGCATATGAAATAGAGCATAAAATTTGTGAAAAAGGTTGCCCACAATAAGAAAAGTATTTTGAAAATTCCCAATAAGAAAAAAAAAAGTCCCTTCATCCCCATTATGTTAATTTAGCTTTTTTCATAAAGGCAAGTTTACTAGATTTACAGAGGAATTTGTTCTTATTTTAACCGATTATTTTATTCTTAATAAGAATATTTTATGCTTCTTAGTTAAAATTTTCAATTGTAAACTTTTTACCAAAATTTTTATAACAGTTCAGGGAAAAAGAAGACTAAGTTAAATCTCTTTAATATTTTTCACGTTAGAGTGTTTAATATGATCAACTAAATGTATCATAATAATTTCATTTAAATGATTATGATACATTTAGAGATTATATAGAGAAAATAAATATATTGAGAAAAAACAGGGGCATGAACGCTTTGAATTTAATCTTAGAAAAATGCTCTTCTAATTAATAGTAACTTAAATTTGGCTCGCGGCGTCTAAGGTTAAGCTAAAATTTTACAATTTTTCCTTTTTTTCATTCTTATTACTATAATAAATAATCAGAGCAGTAAATATAAATTTAATTTTAAGCAGTAAGGGATGAAAATCGATTTTAGGAAACCTACATTTTATTTCTCTTATACTTAATTTAATTAATTTTGCAAAAAATGTTAGAAGGCTGAACTGATTTGTCAGAAAATATGAAAACACTGACTCAACGTATTTATTTAAAACTTTAAGTGTTGTAAGATATATAAATATACAACTTTTAACAAAGGACAAATTGCAAAGAAACAAAAAGAAAACTTGTTTATTCATAAATTGCTCTGCAGAGAAGAAAGTAAATATTAATTCTGGATTAAAATTTAAAATTTTAGCATTTATTCTGAATTAACTAGACTTAGGAAATTCTATATCCTTCTTTTATAATGCTAATGGTTGTTAAAGACTAACGATCGATCATTTTTGTGCTGAGTTACCGACTTTAATTTGTGCAGGATCAACAATTTTTAGAATTGAGTTCAGCAATTTCTCCGAAAATGAGCTAACCAATTAGAAGGAAACTCGATCGTAAAAATTAATTAAATTAGAAAATAATCCATTATGATGTTGTCTAAAGAGCAATAAAGCGAAAAACGTTTTTTTAATTTTAGGGTTTTCTTTTCAATTAATTTATTTTTGTTGGAACATTTTTAAAAAATTAATTTCCAGATGAAAATATTTATGTAAGAAAGTTAAGTCTTTTGAAAATTTAATGCAACCTAATTAATTTAAAACTTTTCGAAATTAAACGTTTGCTTCAAAACTGGAAAAAATAAGTACGCTGGTTTTTCTTCCCCCTCCCCTTTTTAATCAAGAACACATTGGGTGAAGCTGCTCCAAATACTTGTTAATCTAGTCCAGGTGATGGCAACCTATGGCACGTGTGCCACAATTGGCATGCAGTACATTTATCAGTGGCACTCTACACCCCTCTACCAATTTGTCAATTTTTGAGTGAATGGAAAATGATAGTTTTGAAATTGTGTATTAATGATAATTTTGAAATTGTGTGTTTATGATAATTTTGAAATTGTGTATTAATGATGATAATTTTGAAATTGTGTATTAATGATAATTTTGAAGTAGCACGTTTTTATTTTAATATGTTAAACGTTGATTTTCTGTTTCTGTTAAACTTGTTATAAATTTTAAGAGATTATTCTAGGTAATTTTTTTACACAAACTAATAAATTCTTATAGCTCCTTTTTTTTTTTTCAGAGAGAGCGGTAAGATTTGGCAGAAAATAATGATTTTACTAAAAAACCTCCTTGAAGTTCTAAATATACTATCATATGATTTAAAAAAAATATCCTGTCTGTTTACAATTTTATGTAGCTTAGAAATACATTTTTAAAAATGGTTATTTTTTTTCCTTCGCAATAAAATATTAAAATTTTATGGTAAGTATGACATGTATAAATAATCTTAAAATTTTACATGGCCAATCTTAAAATTTACCAGATCTTAAAATTTTTACGTGGTTAAATTTTAAGAAAACGTTAACACAATGCATTTCATTCTTCAAATGATCGAATTTTTCTTATTTCTGGTTTCATAGTTATAACCCACTACTATTATTTTTTCCAATAAATACAAATATATTGCGAAACCAACAAATAATATTAGCTAGAAAGCGCTATGTTAAGTAAAAATTTTAAATGGAAAAAATAGTTTCATTTTATAAAAGTATATGTATACCAAGGAAAAAAATCTATTTGACGAAGAAACAGTTCTCGAGATAAACATGGCGACCTTAGAACTGCCTTAAAATTTTATATAAATTATTTGAATTCCCTTTTAATCCTTCCTCGAATTCCCGATTACGCAGAAATTACTATAATAATTATTATATAGAACTTTTATTTTATAGAATTACTATCACTAGGGGGGGGGAGGTTGATAAAAAAACTGATTCATTTTTGCATGAATTGTACTTTAATTTAATTCAATATATGAATCATAAGAGAAATTTATTACTATTATAAAATATTTTTGGAAATTAAGTTTCTTATTGGTTAATTCAGACATTCGAAAAGTGATTAGGGCAATTTATTTGTTGCTAAAATTAGCCTATTGGTGCCAGCAGGGGTTCTTAAACTTTTCGGTTGTCAACCCGAATTTTGTTCAAAAATATTTTGCGAGCCCCTAAGCATAGAGCAAAGTTTAAACACGCGTGGTACTTTTATATATGTTTTATTTGTAGTACATTATTGTTTTGAAGAGTAATAAACAGCCACAATAAATTTACTTGAATATAATGATATGAAAATTTTAATTATTTAACAAAATAAAGAAAAATATTATATAATGCATATACACGATAAATTATACGTAAAATATAATCTATTCAGTAAGTGAAGTCAATCTGAGATCATCATCTTGAATTAACAACGGGATGTGCTCGATTATTTTTAATTATGTTATTAAATATTCTAATAATAGACGACCCCACCGAACGAAGTACTTCTACAATATTCTTTAGGTTGGATCAGTACTTTGATTTTATGGTTGTTAAAGATAAAAATGTGTGTGTGTGTGTGTGTGTCGTCTCACATAAATTATAGAAGAAGGTGATAAGAATCGAAATAAACAATTATTATTATTGGTGAACAGGTTGTTTTATATAAAAAGATGTATTAAAAATCCTAACACTTTTGTTGACCCCTAGTCTGAGAATCAAAAACTTCAAACAAATTTTTATATTGTTTTAAAATTATTACAATTAATCTGCTATGTAGTTATTTAAATATTCAATATTTCATTAAATATTCCTTATATTTTTATAACACTTATTGTGATTTTATGATAACTGAGAAATTGAATATTTAATCAAACAATAGTTAAAATAATATGGGAATGTTTGTAAGGTTATATTCTTGAACGAATTTAGTGTTTTTCTACAAAGAAATTTTGAATTTAAGGATTGAATTCTAGACCTATCACTCTACCTTGTCCGCTGACACTAATGACACTGATTCTAAGGCGTTTCTAATTACCAAGTTTTTCGAAACGAAAAACCCACGACCCACTTTCCAGGCAAAAGATTTAAATTGGAAATAGGGCAATTTAAATAGAAATAGGTTCTCGGTTGCTAAAAGTAACTTGTAACAATTGTGGGAAAAAAGGTTCCCTAAACATCTTTCCATTTTGTAGAGGAGTGAAGGAAATCAATCGGATAAAAACTTAATTTACGAACCTGCTTCGTAATATCCACCTTCGCATTCTTGTTAAAAGTAGCATCTTCGAGTAAAGAGAGGGGAAAAAAGAAAATAGTAATCGAAATGTTCTGAAAACAGACAGATTAACCGATAGTGTAAAATAAAACTCCCACAGTGAAACCGTTAATGAAAATCAGCAGCGGACGAAGTTTTCCCTTTTTTCCCCATCACGATTTTCCCTTGGGTACTTTTTTTTATTTGTTGGTGAAGGTGAGAAGCTAATTTGGATAAATTAATTTTGATGGAGCTGCTCTTCAAGCATGAATTATCAGAAGGGCGTAGTTTTTTTCTTCCTTCTCTATTCTGTGAGTGAAGTGTAGTCAATTAATCCTTTGGGTATTAGAATGTATACTTCCTTGGAGAGATTTCTGGACGTGTAAATAAATAATAAATGAACAGTGGATAATTAAGTTAATATTTTTTATCATTGTTATATTTTCGAATATGGTTGGTTTTTAACTCATGTATGCTATGTTATTGATCCTTATAAGCTGACAGTATAGTTTCCATATTAAATGGTCGTTCATCAATGACTTCCCCATGATGCTAATAACACATAGCCTACCTTTGTAACCGTGGTATTTTCAATAATTAAGAGTCATTTTAAAATTTCTTTTAAACAGACACTAGTTTAGAAAGGGAGAGTGAGTGTGTGTGAGTGTGAGTGTGTGAGGGTGAGTGTGTAAGAGTGTGTGTGTGAGTGAGTGTGTGTGAGTGAGTGTGTGAGGGTGTGTGTGTGAGGGTGTGTGTGTGAGGTGTGTGAGTGAGTGTGTATGAGTGAGTGTGTGTGAGAGTGTGTGTGAGAGTGTGTGTGAGAGTGTGTGTGAGAGTGTGTGTGAGAGTGTGTGTGTGAGTGTGTATGAGTGTGCGAGATTGTGAGTGAGTGTGTGTGAATGTGAGTGAGTGTGTGTGAGTGTGTGTGAGTGTGTGTGAGTGTGTGTGAGTGTGTGTGAGTGTGTGAGAGTGTGTGAGAGTGTGTGAGAGTGTGTGAGAGTGTGTAGAGTGTGTGAGAGTGTGTGAGAGTGTGAGAGTGTGTGAGAGTGTGTGAGAGTGTGTGAGAGTGTGTGAGAGTGTGTGTGAGTGTGTGTGAGTGTGTGTGAGTGTGTGGAGTGTGTGAGAGTGTGTGAGAGTGTGTGAGAGTGTGTGAGAGTGTGTGAGAGTGTGTGAGAGTGTGTGAGAGTGTGTGAGAGTGTGTGAGAGTGTGTGAGAGTGTGTGAGAGTGTGTGAGAGTGTGTGAGAGTGTGTGAGAGTGTGTGAGAGTGTGTGAGAGTGTGTGAGAGTGTGTGAGAGTGTGTGTGAGTGTGTGTGAGTGTGTGTGAGTGTGTGTGAGTGTGTGTGAGTGTGTGTGAGTGTGTGTGAGTGTGTGTGAGTGTGTGTGAGTGTGTGTGAGTGTGTGAGAGTGTGTGAGAGTGTGTGAGAGTGTGTGAGAGTGTGTGAGAGTGTGTGAGAGTGTGTGAGAGTGTGTGAGAGTGTGTGAGAGTGTGTGAGAGTGTGTGTGAGTGAGTGTGTGTGAGTGAGTGAGTGTGTGAGAGTGAGTGTGTGAGAGTGAGTGTGTGAGAGTGAGTGTGTGAGAGTGAGTGTGTGAGAGTGAGTGTGAGAGTGAGTGTGTGAGAGTGAGTGTGTGAGAGTGAGTGTGTGAGAGTGAGTGTGTGAGAGTGAGTGTGTGAGTGAGAGTGTGTGTGAGTGAGAGTGTGTGTGTGTGAGATGAGAGTGTGTGTGTGTGAGAGTTCAAGAGGGAAAATGAGGAAAAATACGCGAAAACAAGAGTGTGGTGAGTGTGTGGAGAGTGAGAGTGTGTGGGAGAGTGAGA
Organism: Trichonephila clavata; assembly: GCA_019973975.1. Classification (NCBI taxonomy): domain Eukaryota; kingdom Metazoa; phylum Arthropoda; class Arachnida; order Araneae; family Nephilidae; genus Trichonephila; species Trichonephila clavata. The sequence continues at coordinate 40,429 of BMAO01010008.1, forward strand.
GTGTGTGGGAGAGTGAGAGTGTGGGGAGAGTGAGAGTGTGGGGAGAGTGAGAGTGCGTGAGAGAATATGAGAAAAGAGAAAAAAGAGGAATCTCCTTTTATGAAAGGAAGAGCTTTTCAGATGGATCATTTGTTGCTTCTACACCTGTATAGAAATGAAATTATTGAATTGTGTAAAATTTATTCTATTGGCTTTTCTAAGCACAGCTTTCCATAAACGTCTTTTAACTTATTTTTAAAAAAATTAATATTTCATGTTATAAAAGTCAAAGAAAAGATTGAAATTTTTTATTTATTAAAATTATTTTTTAGTAGAGATGTTTCCAGAATTACTTTTTGTAAATATGGCGGAACACTTAGAGATTAAAACGTTTTTATAGAATTTGTCAAGTGTAATAGCGGTACATTCATAATTTTTTTTTAAATAAAGAAGGAATTAGCAAATAATAATTATTTATTAATATAACACTACGAAGCAATTCGAGGACGATAAACCTCGTTGATTTTAAATCACAACCAAGTGATAAGGACAACATGTGATGGAACTCCTTTTCAAATTTTTACACCACTTCGACATGAGGACCTTAGTCTTTACATATTTAACGTGCATCCCCCCTCCCTACAAGAAGGGTCTTCAGTGACACCAGAACTTGAAACCATAAGTGGACAACGGTCATGAATTCAAACGTGACCATTTGGCTACCAGAGCTGAGATCCTCAAATATTGTTTTTGGAATATATTGAAATAATAGGAGTACCTCAAAGCTCAACATCTCTAACTAAGCAAATCTTCAGAGTTTGTTGGAATTTTAGGGCAGTAACTTTTTTTTTGGATCGATCTGATAAAAGATATTTAAAACTGGCACAAAGTTTAAGGTCCTAAAATTATTAAAGATTACAGGTATTAAAATAATAATCAATTGATTAAAGAAATAAGCGATTTTAAATTAGAGGAAAATAATAAATAAGATAAAAATAAATAAGCTAATTACTTTATTTTACATGACTGGTTTATTCCTAAACGTGAATTCCCTTAGACGTGTATATTTAAAACTTCTTTGAAAAAGATATAATATTACTTAAATTAAATACTTCAATAAATTAATGTAAAATTTCTAAGAAAGAGAATCCAATCTAATATATATTATTAATTAAATTCATCTATTTATATTAATTTATTCAGGTATTTTATTATCCTCTTTGCAATTACAACTCAAAATATTTGTCTCGAGAATTTTACTTCTACTTTATAAGTCTAAAGTTTCACAAATCGATGCGAAAAATTCCAATTGTTCGAAATATTTTTATTCCTTAAAATATATAATTTAATTGGAAATTTATGTTTTGTTTTAAATTGAAATCTTAAGTTTTGATTTGAAAAAGCTAAATTAAAAAGAATATTTTTGAATGTAGAATTTAAGAAGAAATCAAAATTATAAACATCCATTTTTTGTTCATCCTCTGATTTTAATTTGAGGAAATAAACAATTTTTTATACAGATATTTAAGAATTTTTCTCATATTAATTATAAGTTCATATTAAATTCTAAATTATTTAATGAATGGAGATAAAAAGGTACAGCAGATATTAAGGTGATGTTAATTTATTTGGTGAATGTTATTTATAAATTGTTACTGGCGTAACACAGAAAAAAAATGTTTGATGTTATTTTATTCTAGGAATATTTTATATCACCTTTGAATTTTTTACTATAATACTGAAATCAACGGCAATAGACCATTTTGGTAACGATAACGATTCTAAATAAGGTCATTGATATCGATATGCCTATCTTGAATTTATGTAATAAGATATTTAATAACAAGTCTTTGAAAAACCAGATGAAAATATATGAATCAAAATTGAATAAAATACTTATTTTAAAACGATATTATTTAATAGACAAAATGAATAATAGCATAAGCGTTGTTAGACAATTGAAACTATTGTTTTTACCTTTAGATACTTTATCTAAACAGTTTCTAATTACAATGTATAACATATTATTTTTTGACACATCGTTGCTGAAGTTAAAATTTGAATATTTTTGTTAAGGAATATATGCATTTCAAAAAAAAAAATTAAGCACCGAAATACTTTTTTTAAAAAAAAAAAATTACTTTTTAAATAATTGCTTATTGGTAAATTTTTTCAGATTTCTTGAATATTTAACTCGTCATATTCATGTAAATTTCATTAACCATTAAAGATAAGTTCCTAGGGCGATATTTGGAGAAATTATGGAGATAAAGAGCGCATTTTTTTATTCATTTTATTCTTTGGAAGGAAATATTTTTCTTAGGCAAATTATGTATGTTATTTTCTTTAAATATGAAAATCATTTTTGTTATTGTAACTAAGAGTAACAGTATTGGTGAGACAGAGACTCTCTCTTCTGCCCAAACAGTGATGTTAAAATTACAAATATTTAACTACCAATAAAAGCAAAAAACTTCATTACCCTTTCTTATGAAACACAATTGTTTTCTTCAATAAATATTCCTATGATTTGTAGGTAACGCAAATTGATATTATTATGTAACTTAAGTTTTAAGTTCCATTTCTTCGACTTTTCGATATCGTGTTACAAATAATACACATTTTTTTACAAATTTTCGCAACAGAAACGTGTTTATAATTTATTGGAAAACATATGTCACATCAGGCATCGGCCACCAATGACACGCGGTAGAGTTATCTTTGGCACTACAAATATGTCAACTTTTGAGTAAATGGAAGTTGATAATTTTGAAATGGATCTTATGGAACTAACATGTTCACAATCATGAAAAGTAAAATTTGCGGAATTATATATGAAAAAATCTGAAAGATAACTTTTTCACGATAAATCTGCAGCTAGTTTAAATTGTTGGATGGCATTGCTGGAGAGATGTTATTCTTTGAAGAAAATTACACGCACTCCGTTCTGGTTTGGTTTGTATGTTAACAAGTCTTTTTTCATATAAAAATTATTTGGAGTCTGAAAAATAATATTACAACTGTATATTTAGAATTGTCAAATCGAAAGTCACAAATTATACCCTTGATATTGTAATATTAAGTAGAGCGATGCAGAGACAAGATTAAAATTAAAAATATATTTCTCATATAACTGTATTTAAGGAATATTTATATTTTATATACTTTGTATTATTATTTTAATAAATATGCTTAAAAGATGCATAATACATATACAATTTTAGTTTTTTATTCATGTTGAAAGAATAGTTATATTTTATGTTGTTTATTTTTATGCTAATATATTGAAATAATGGAAATTGAAAAATAGCAAAACTTTAAATCTGTATTCTTAACGTCTAACACCTAAGTCTACATGTCTTGCCTTTGGAATTGAATTGTTTCAAGTATTTCCCACTAAGTGGCATCCTGAATCGTATTAGTTTATCTGTTTGGCACACCAGGTTTCCGACTCCTAATGCTATATCACCGAGGCTGTGTATGGATAACAATTTGAAAATCATTATGAATTGATGAAATATTTGGTTTAATATACCAAAATCAAACAAACCTCTCAATTTTTTTTTGGATAAGGTGTTAGTTGCTAGCTAAGCCATTCTTTCTTAACACTACTATTCACTTGATCAGAAATGAAATATTTATCCTTCCGTTAAAGAAGAATGATGAAGTATTTACCTTTTACTTAAAGAAAGTACTGAAACTCCTAACCTGTATTTAAAGAAAATGGTGAAATTCTCACTCTTTGTTTAGAGAAAGTGCTGAGAAAGAGAAATTCTTATTCTTCCTTCAGAGAGTGAAATCGGACATGTGATGACAAAATAATAAATTTAAGTTTCTGGTCAAGCGCCGTTCTTCCCTTAGAAATACGAAACACTCGTTCAAAGGTTAAGCGGCGTGGAATGCATACTTTCTAGTAGCGAATTTCTTACCACTATTTTGCATACGGGATACAAATGTGTTGATATGTGCAATAGATTTATGGATTCATTTTAAAGGTTCTTTGAACATTTTTAAGCAAACAAATTGTGAGGAAACTGTTCCATGCTGGAAGAGTTTCTGGAATTGTCGCAGTTATTTATCTGAAATATCTTTCGCGAAAGGTTTTGATGTAGTATATGTACTCCTATATATATAAAGTTCGAATTTATAGTTTAGGAGGGTAAACAGCGCAATTTGAAAGTATTTTTAACTCGTCGATATTTTTGTTATTTTAGAATAAAGCAATTTAAAATTGTGGTGATGGTGGCGTATCCATGGAAATGAAAGAAAACTGCGAGTTGATAGCACGCAGGCTGCGATCTCTACGTTGTTGTTCGAAAAAAAGTCGCTCATGATTTAAAGTAAGGCCAAAAGACGCAAAAATTGCGGGAAATTTTTAAAAAATGATGAGACATGCCAGGGTAATTGTTGCTTGAAAGATAGGTTCTTGTTTTGTTTTAGTGAATTTTCACCCCTCTGAAGTGCTCAATTCTTATTTAGGTGACGAGTTTCATGAGGTCTCTTTTAGCGTTGATTCTGCGAATCTACTTTGATGGTTTCCCTTAAGACAGTGTCCTGCAATTGCATTTGCATCATCGAATGTTGTTTGGCGAAGGATTACATCATTTAGGTCTTCCTTCCTTAACTAGCCTATCCACTGTTTCGTTACTAGGGATGCTGACGAGGCTGAATTTCACGATACACAACTTGTCTAATTTTTCATCTCCTTTAGCAGATACAGAATATGAGTTAGTCTTGATTGAATGCAGTGGACCGCTTCTAGAGCTGCCCAGGAATCCAGAAAATTATTACTCCGCTGGGCTTGCTAATGTTGTCAAGAGAAAGGTAATTTTTTAAAGGAAGTTAACTGTTCTCAGTTCACTGGTAATTTTCACAAGTTTGATTCAATGTAACTAGAGCACTCGCATGTATCATGGCTGTAACATTATGCAGAACAAACTGGACACCCGCTACTCCATTCTGAATGGCCTCATCTCTCTCTCTCAGTAGGGTCATCGGAGTATATGCATGGACAAAGATGCCTTCTAACATTGCGCTGATGGTCTGCATGCTCTTTTATAAAATGGCAGATGTTAATTCTTTTTTGAGCATGGAATAATGAGATTGGTGTTGATGGTAGTGTTTTTTGGTTATGGCTTGAATAGACTGAAGACCAACATTTCGGGCTTTGGCAACCATCTTCCATGGGAATTCAAAATTAATTAAGCAATATAAGTACTGATTTGTTTGTAAAAGAGAAGTTGTTTTTGAAATAAGATTATAAATATAAAAGTAAGCACTTCATTAACAACATATTTTATGTAGTAAATGCATTAATATATATTATTTGAAAAAATTACAATACGCATCTGAAAGTTAAACTTTTCAAATGTTATGTTCGAAAACGACAAAAGATATAAAACTTTCAGGTTTGGAAAAAAAAGATATTGAAAAGTAAAAAAAAATTCATTTTGAAATGTACACATCATATAAAAGAAACATATAATTTTAAAAGAATAATTTAAACGCTTCATTAAGTGTAATATACATTTAAAAACTATTTTTGCATGTTTGAAACTATATCTATGACGTGCTTTCGGTAATATTTTTGAAACAGAATTCAAAATTTTTTACAAAAAAGTACCATTTACTGCAGGCATTTGAGAAAAGTTTACTGCGTTAAATTTTTTAAGCTCCAATCCAAACAAATACTTCAGAACTGAATACTTTCGCAAATGTTTATTTTAAAAGCTGTTTAAAATAATATCTGATTTTCAAAGTAGTATGTTAATATAATAAGTGATAAAAAAAAACTCTTGAATCATTATTTAATATCTTACAGCTTTTGTTTACAAAAATTGAAGAGTGAAGGAAAAATAAACAGATTCATTCTAGAGCTACATTAGATAATTTCATGCATATCATGAATAATTCATCAGTCCTGTTAGAGTACGAAGGGTGCCAAGATTTTACTTTAATCAGAATTGAGTGATTTTTGAAAAGAAAATACTAGGGGAGTTTTGTATTAAAATTTTTTTCATCACGTAATATTTTAAATGTTGAATCGTGTTGCATTTATTATTTGTATCCTACAAAATTATTCATACATCCAAGGATTAGAGTGTTTAGTTTGTATCGCAGCAACATGGTGATTAGTTAGTTTTGGTTCGAATCGATTCTGTTTATTGAGGTTTAGTAATCTAATGCATATGGATTCTTGCTCCCCATAGTCAACTGTATGAATAATAAATAAAAGGACTAATGACGTGACATGACGTGAAGTGTGTGAGAGTGAGATGTGACATCTTCAATCATTGTGACATCTTTACAGTTTGCCTTGAATTAAAAAAATAGATTCGTTATCCTTTAAATAACCCTCTTACGATTAGTTTACTTAACATTCAAAGAAACTGAAAACCCCTAATTTTGGTTGCAAGGAAAAGTGAGGGGGTGCTTTAACATAAAAATTCTATGTCTGAAGCCATCATGTAAATTTATGAGTTGATAACAGCTCATAAAAAAACTTCCTTATTACAAAATTCGATAAACTGAATTTTCAAGTCATCACACGTTTATACAGTTCTCGGTGTGTTAAGTGATCGCCATATGACAATATCATAATTGGATGATAATGGTAAGTAAACAAATTATAAAGAATATATTTATACTAACTGGTGTACCCGTTCTTCGCACGGGTGAATTGAAAAGTTAAACATACAGACTAAAGAATAAAGAAGTTTTTAATCAGTTAATTTACGGGAATTGCAAATTAAACAAAAGAAAAAGCTTTTTGCATATCTCAGCTAAAGAGAAAAAAAATGTTTGCTAAATTTTAAGTCTGTAGATCTAATAGCTGATAAAAAGGATTTTTTTTTTATTTATAACACCCGTAACTTCTTGTGAGTCGATTTTTGAAAACACCTT
>BMAO01010009.1:0-38405 GCA_019973975.1 Trichonephila clavata
GTGTTGCAGCTAGTTCAGGTTCATCATTATCTCATTATTTTAAAAGATTTCTCTTAAAAAGAGTGCTGGATGTTATTTGGATGAAAAATTCTGAGCAGTTCTCATATTTTAAAAGGTTTTGTTATTAAAGTAATATTATAGATTCTTAGGTGTACAAATTTTTGATCATAGCTTCTTTGAAGATGGACATCATTCAGTTCTCTCCTTTCAAGACATCTGTCAAGATATTTGTAGAACCTGCTGCCCCAAAATCATTATCCATGTATTTTTCAGATCACTTAATTCTTTAAAAACTGGTTTGATTATTGTCACCAAGGAAGGCTGGCATCAGGCATCAGAACTAAATAAAATCCCAGGTGAGAATGGGTCTGTGACATTTCTGCCAAAATCAAAGAACAAACTAGGTCTGGAAATAAAACGGTTTTCTGGTTATTTTATGTTCATTACAAAATCTCTTCTTACACTAGAAATCTCCGTTCAAGTTTAATCCTTTTCCTTCCCACCAGTCTTTTAGTTAATTTAGCTTTTAGTTTATCCAGGCATTCATTTGATCTTGATCTAATTTTTGTTTCCTTTCATTGTTATAATGAAAGTTAGATCAGTTTTCAGATATACAAAAGTTTCAATGTTAACCATTGGCACTGTTAAGTAAAATTCTGAAATATTATTTTGTCTGTATGGATTGCATGTTTTCTCATGAGACATTTATCATTTGAATAGGTAATTAAAGGTTTAAACACCTCAATAAATGTGTGCTTTGTAAAAAGAAAATCTTAGAAAGTTAGCTTATATTTTTCTTGAACTAAGTTCATGTATGTTTTTCAGTATGTTTTACAAGTTTGAAGGCAATTTATTAAAACTCTGGTATTTTAGCAGTACATAGAGACTAAATATTTATTTGTCAGCAAAGATATCTGTTTTGTCTGATAAAAACACAGCATGTTGTTTTGCCCTCTCGGTAAAGATTTGAATCAGAAATATGGTACATAATGTTAAAACCTTCCTCACTCCTAAAGAGTGAAGGAAATGAAAGATTATTCATGTTGTGGTTCATTATAATAGATTTGGACAAAGTCATTCAGATAGTTCAAAATAAATCTTGCAGTACTGGAAAGGAAATATTTAGTTTTGTGTTCTTCAGGAAGATTAATTGATCACGGCAGAATATTTTTCTTTGGTTCAGTGTTCATTTTGAACTGGTGAAAAGCCAGTCTAAAGATTAAAGTTCACCCATTACACACTCTAGAAATTTGTTGATCATATAAACAGATATTCACATAAAATGGCTTGACATTTTACAAATGAGCCAGGTCCTAATGCCATGCCAGAATAAGAGTTAGCAAGGTTATGGAGGTGTGTGGGTTAGGACAGGTAGGTGTAATGGTTTCCTGCCCCTGCTCTAGAGTTGATCAGTGATAAGGCCGCCCATTTACAGTGACGATAGAATGCATCTTCTTACTAGTAAATAACCTTCAATTGTTTCTAAGCCAGGCTGAGAAAAATGTCCTTATATGGCCTCTTTTCGTAGCCTCTAATTCAAGAGAATATGTCTCTGGACCATCCTCTGTTTTGTAATAATTAAGTTGAAACAGCTGCAGGGGCATTTTAAATGAAACTTGTTCTCATTTCCGTCTATTTTTGCTTTTCATTTTCTCTTGCAGATATAAATGTAAATGAAGAATATATTGAAGGTAAAGATGCGTTAGTTGCCTGAGATGGAAGTTTGAAGGAAAATTTGAAGAAAGATCTGTATTTTTAAAATACGCCTTATAGAAATGCAGAGCCAAGTAACAATTCATCATAAAATTATATCTTTCAGAATTCAATTTTATTTCATCAGAAACAGCTCAATTTTGTAAAGTAAGCATAAGTATGTGAATTAAAATTCAAGGAAATTGGTGTAGAATCACTAAATTAATGTGACCGAGAAATCGGGCCCCAAGTGGAAGATCATCAGCAGTTAGCCATTTGCTTCCCTCAGAAGGGACCTGTGATGGCAGACATTAATCGGCAGGGGTCTCTTCAGTCTTATAGATGTAAGCACCAATCAACAACTTGGACTAGCCAGATTCCGCAGTGTCTAAGTTAAACCCTCCTGAGATAATGCCAAGATTATGAGCCTGCAGTTTCTTTGGTTAATCTTTCTGATTATTCTTCTTTTCAGGGCTTTCTTTGTTCAAATAAATTTGAGACAAATAAATGTAGGATAAATCCACGAAGAATTTCATTTATTCCCTTGCGTGAGATTTTGAAGTATTCGTATTTCAGAAGTGCTAGATAATTTCTTTTGCTTATTAACATTAATCTCTTCATGTTTCTTTCAGGACCAATAAACAGAATCTTGCTTGTACACTTCTCTATAGGACGAGCGCGGAAAGTATGTACATTCAAATGTACTGTAACAGGCACATATTACTTGTTTCTGCTCTGAAATTCAACCTCTATCTTTGATGGCTGTAATAAACAGAGTCAGAGGCCCCTGAAGACGTTCCAGAAACTAGAAAGTCAGAGTGTAGTTGTAACCATGAACATTAGAATCAAACCTGTCTCCCATTCTCTAATTTTCCTTGTTCAAATTATCAATTTTCATAAGTAACTCTTAATTTTAACATATAAAATCTCAAATCTTTGCTGTGCACCTTACTTCTTATAAATCTTTCACTAAAGTTACAGCTTAGCTTCTTCCCATAGTACTTATTTGTATCATCAATTCTTAAGTTTTAGGTAATCATTTGGTTTATCTTTTTAGGCCATAGCAGAACTGGGTGTAGTCAAGTCTATGTTAAAATATCCTAAATTACAAAATAATCTGCCAAATCACAAAGGATAGTAAAATATTCTTAAATTATTTCTGAGAAATAGAGTGTTTGTGCTCATTTAAATTGCAAATCAATCTTAAAGTTTGAAAGTTATCACTAATCAGATAATTTGCTTACTAAATCAGGAATCATTTAAAACAATCAAAGATTTGGACCTCCTCATAAAACACATATTCATCTAAGAAACCAAGTATTTGGGTAAAATAATCAAATGTTTTCTTTGTAATAATGTATCTTTAATTTTCATTCTTTGAGCATAAATTCAAGTACTGGGAAGAGCTAGGTTTCTTTCACTTATGTAATCAGGTCAAGAAAGTGGTGGTAATCCCAGTACATACAAAAACCTTGGTGCATTTTCAACTAAAAGTATAAATAAAATGTTCAGACATTCAAGTTATCAAGACAAAAATACAGAGAATAATATGAGCTTTTTAAGAAACTGAAATCAGTAAACCATGTAGAGCTTCATACCTGACATTTGAAACTGTGCAGTGCTAAAATGAATCTGAAACCAAAATGAACAAAACCCAGAGAAATGTAATACATGAGTACTAGCTTTTAGTGTTTTGTGTGAATAACTCTGTAGCCATTTTCTAATAATTTCCAGATGAAACTCTCAAGAGAAGTATTTCTTGCGCTCCTAAATATCCTCTTTTCAGGTTAAAATTTAGATATTTGTATATGTTTCAAATATTAGAGACAATCCTATAAATCTTCTGTGCATTGATTTTAAAATAATTTTTCAATTGTCTGAACTGATTTTTAAAAACTCAGTCCTCCATATCTTTAAAACATGCCGTTGGCGTCAAACATACCAATCCACTGGCATCATAAGTCTGTTCTTCTTGCCATGCAGCTCCATACAAGTCTAATTTTCTTAAATGTAAAGACAGACAGTCAAGATTTAAGTTTTCAAGTTATGAGCACTCTGGCTAACATTTGCTTCTCAATATTAGAATAAAATTAAAATATTGTGAAGATTGAGTTTCCGCGTTAGCTCAGAGGCCTTGGTTTCTTAAAGTCAATTTAGATTGGGACCATCTGATCTTTGTTATTCAGTTTAGGCACAGAATTTTAAATATTCTACTGGGATTTGCCACTAGACTTGTGAGATACTATACAATTTCAATTTTGTGACAGGCCTTCTTTTCTTGTTGCAGGCTATTATGTGATTACTAGTGTCCTGAACCCTCAGCCTATTCATATCATCTCTTTGGTGGTGCCAGCACAAGTTAAACTGACTACAATTAATTCTTTTGGGTGCCAGGAATAGTTTGGGCCTTCAGTTAGGACAGTGGTAAATGTCCAATTTAAGATTCTACCATGCATGTTCACTGCTTAATTCAAGAGATGGGTCGTCATTACTCAGTGAACTCCTTCTGGAAATAGTCTTCTAAATCTCATCTATATTGTAGAAGAGATGCTCTTTAGGCAATTAGGAGGCAGTCGTTAAGTCTTCAAGAACATTTCAGATTCACTGGATCATCTCTCCATAGAAAGAAAGAAACATGTGAGCAAGGGAAAGCCCCTACTTAGGGTGAAGGCTTTCATTGCCATTTAAACATCTTAAAGGAGGCCTCTAGGATGGCGGTGGCAGTTCAAAATTTTTATGGCACACCAAGCATATTTTTCTGAGTTAGATGGTGACAGACTCTCGGTGGTCGCTCAACCAGAATTACCCTCAGCCAGGAGCTCCTTAGGAAAGTACTTCCCAGGGAAGGGGGCTCAATCATCAAACTGTGCCATGTAGAGGCTGGTTCTTTTTCTTTTTCAGGGGAGGTGAAACTTGTGATCTTCTCCCATGGGAAGGTTCTTATTCTAGAATAAAAGATGGTGGTCAGGTAGCACTAAACTCGGAGACTGTAGTGTTTCCCGGGTGGATAAACAACAGACCCTGGGCAGTCAGTTCTCGGGGCCTAGCAGCCTAACCATTTTATTACCCAACTTTTAGCAATACATTTCATTGCACAAATAAAAATAAATAATCATGAATAAAAATTGTAAACTAAACAACAAGACATTTAACAGAATCATAATAAACTAAATTCATAAAAGCAATAAAATATTTGTTTATTTTATATTTGATTTTAAAAGCTTAGAATTTTCATGATTACCCTCCTCTCCTAATGAAGTGAACTAAATTTTGCTGGTTTTCAGGAATCCATTCACACTTAGAAGAATATCTTAAAATAATATTTAAGTATATACCTTAATATTTTATTCTGCTGATCCTTCAGGAAAATGCTACAAATTTTATTTCTTAATAAAACATTTTATGATGTAAATGTGTCTTCTTTTCATTAGTAATGTGGTTAAATCTTATCCTGTGCATACATTGTTTTGTAACTGGGATAGACTATAGTTTTACAGGCTATTTTTGAAGCCTTGGAAGCAATGTATGAAACTACCATTTCGTTAGACGATAAATTTTAATGGAAGTACTTCGAATATCAAGAAGACTGAGCTGGACCTTTGAAGGGTTGACTGGATAATGATGTTGATGGTATCTACTGCCTGAAAGGCTTCTTAATTGGTGACCTTGACCCGGCAGGATGAGGAAAAACCATTTCCTATCTAAAGAAATGGTGGAAAACCGTTGCATGGGCTTAAAATACCGATGTGGACTGTGAAAGATGGTTCAAATGATGGAAACAATTTATTTATTATGGATACAAACAGTGTGATGAAGACCAGTGGTTCCTCACTTTGTTGCCACAGTCAACCTCAAAGGGTTGTTTATCAGAAATGATGTTTGAACAGTTTTAAAATGGCAGACTTAGGTTCCTCTTTGAAATGTGATCAGTCTGTCCAAATCTCTGCAAAATCTATGTGGGATTGTTCTGTAGCAGGCAAATTTGGTGAAACATTTCAACATAGTTGTCTTTGTCCACCGTTTTATTTGGTTCACCACTTTACTCGGAAGAGCTAATTCAAGGTGCTCAAGACTAGCCCAAAATTCCCAATTAGTCTCTTCAGGCAGATTGGTGCTATTCCAAGATCGTTTCTTCAGAAAATTTTGTAATAAGGGTTCTCTAGATCATGTTTCCAGATGCTGATCAAGGAAAATGATGGACTGGGGTAAGATCAATTACTTGGACATGTTTAGAAGATTATAATTTCACTAAAGAGGCCTGCTTTATAATGCTTTGTATTTTCAATTTCTATTTAGATATCTTAATGATAAAAGCTGGTTTTATGAGAATAATTTACCCATTTGTCCCCAGTATAATTGAAGAATGCCTTGTTATATATAAATAGAGCCATCGATTATCAATATCATCATTATACATTATGCATATCAGATTGTATAAGTGCCAAACCATATACTTCATTAGTAAGGAGAATTAACATCTTTTTGTTCAACACATATCCTCGATTAGATGTTTGGATCATTTTGTTGATCTGTCCTTCAGATTAAACACAGTTCTGTTCTTGAGACTTTAAAAATTCTAAAATATTCTGACAATGTATTGAACTGGAAATGGTGCAAAGTTTAGTGTGGAATGTTCTTTTAAATAGTTGAACCATGAGAATTCAAATAAAATTGAAAAGGAGACTGAAATGTGTTTTCATTGATCTAAATCAGACTAATCCTTAGTGGCTCAGTTGTGTTTAATCCAGAAATTATATTTACCTGTTTGTGAGCATAATGGGATGGTTCAAAAGCCGTGTATTTCAGGGGTGCAGTAATTTGGGATTCATGGAATCAAACTAATCATGTTGACAGTCTATTGCCACCCATTTCTGTAATGTGAACTTTCTATTTGTCATTTTTGACATCATCAGTTCAATCTTATTCTCTTCAGTGAATATTAAATATTTGTTCTAAACCAGTACCCATAAATTTATCTGAAACCATACAGCCCACAAAAATAGGTAGAGTTTTGAAGAAATTCTCATTGCAGTTAATCTCTAAACATCACATAGTAAAGTGCAAAACTCCAGAGTGGAACACCTGATTTCATTTAGTATTGCGGTGTAAATAAGATGTGAGTGTGAGTTTTTAAAGCTGCTGTGAAATTTATTTTAGGTTGAATTTATTTGAATAAATTTTGAAACTAGTGGCAGAGTTAATAGTGAGCATTATTTCTAACACAATGTTGGGGCTCATAGACATTCAAAATTTGCAGTTCCATGCTGTTTATCTATCAGAAAATGCTTCAGAATCCTCTTAAACATACCTGAAGAGCGATTTCTGGGACCATTAAACATGACAGGTATTTTATCTTTGATTCTAAATTCACCCAGTTGCTAATATAGCCATTATTCATGATACAGAAAATGACTCAGATTCCCTTCCACCCCCTGGAACGTAAAGACATTACCCACTGATCTCTGGGTTGGGCTCCTCCACATGGAAACAAATTAACCACTGATTTATGAGTTAGAAATTTGTGTTGATGAAGAGTAGTCATAAATTCAGCCATTTAACACAGAATATCTTATTGTGTTATAGTTAATCATTTATATCATTATTTTATTATTCTCTAGTCTTTGAAACCTCTTTGTTTTGAAAATGCTCGTCGTAGTACATTTCTGTGCTTTCAAACCTTTGTTTTCAAAATCTGATTTGGGGCCAGCTAATGTCCTTTACATCAAACTTGCTATACATGGTCTTTTATCCTGGAATGTGGAATAAAGGCTGACCTCCTCATAGGTGGGTCTCTTTTCGATCTCTTTTTGCAGTGGGATTACAGCACTCGTATCTGTCAATCAGTTCCGCCATGCTTTACTAGCAGGTGGAAGCCTGCTTGCTTCTCTAACTAATTTGGCGATCCATTTTGGTGGAATTTGATTGGTATTGCATCCTCTGTTGCTACAGAATCAAATTTATGCCGGCTCAAGCCTAGGTGTAAATGGACGGTTTAAAGGCTTTTATGGCCAAGGGTGAATGAATTGTCCATTTCAAATACTTTCATGTTTGCTTCATCGCTCCTTTATAGACACAGGTTTTCCTTCAGGTATGATTTATAATGTTTATTAGCATTGCCTCATCCAGAAAGATCCTAAACTCCAGTCTAATTAAATCAGTTATTTAATAATTTAAATTTTTCTTGTGGCAGAGAATTCTTCTCCTTACAGATTTTCGGAAAGTTCAGTTAAGGATGGCTGGTGGCCTCATGAAAATAAACATATGCCAGGCTTTCTTAGTAAAAATGTCATCATTAAGTTTTAATACACATATTAACTCATTCAGCTAATTTTGTTTGGAGGATAGATTAGATGCTGGTGTTGTATGCGAGGATGAAAGTCCCAGTACCATGTCAGTATCAGAAAGAGAAATTAATTCCAAAGACTGAGAAAAATGGAAACATGTCCTTTGCTTAGAAATGGTTTCAATTCGCCTGTGTCATCGCTGTTTCTCTATCAACATTATTGAAGAACAGAAAATGGCTTTCACTGCATGAATTCTGCTATGGCTTAGGTGGCTCAATGCCCTTAACCCGCATGATCATTGCAGAATCCCATTAAACATGGCATGTGAGTATAGTGTGATATTTTTCCAACACAGTGGCTAACCTCTGTCCACAATTTGTATCAATAATAGAAATAAATTGGTAATTACTTTTGAGCAAGGTCAAAGAGGCCATTCACTGTTAATTTGAAAACAGCTAGTTACCAGCTTGAAAGTGAGCTTCTGAATAACCACAGTCACAGATAGTGATGCTCACACCCATCAGCCCTTTGATGCAGGATTTTCTTTACATGAGCTATTCAGAGCAAAAGCAGAATATAACCCTCCACAGTGATTTTGGACAGGTCTTAAGGATAAGTTTCTTGACAGGGTGGAAGAGATTTGGTTTCTATTGTGGTTGCTGAGCAGGTATCTCAGATCTGGCTGTCCTGGGCTATCGTACCTGGATGATGTCCTTATGAATAAAATAAAGGCTAATCTATCTGCTGTGGATTTTAAACCAAGTTCTTCTAGCATCCTTTGTATGCTTTGGAAAATGTCTTATTCAATCTTAAAAGTAATTTTAGATTCTTGTTTACAATTTTTATCTCAGCATCAGATCTGCTCCCAAATTACAAATACAAAGCCTCTGCAGTGTGTCACCTCACGTATGTATTCTAGAAAGTGTGGTGCAAATGAAAACTAAAATGTGAAAATGTACCTTAGCAGCACTGCTTGGGATTTTTCATACAAAATTTTGCTTTCCAAACTTATAAAACAAATGGTTTTCCTGGTAAAATCCTTCTAATTATGAAAAGTGAATTTTGGGGTTACTGCAGAAAATGTCCCTGGAGTTACACAAGTGATTTTGGAGTGCATCCTCCAGCTGGGTCATTAGCTTGGCATCGACTTTCAAGCAACCTCCATTTGGTGTCCAGTATGAGCGAGAACTCAAGTAATTGTCAGCTCATTGGCTGTATAGAAGACGCCAGGTAAATAGCAGTATCTATCAAGTAAATCAAATATGTTAGTTCAAGTCTAGAAGGGATTATTTTGAAATGGGTGCGATATTAATTCTTTGGTCACTGACCATATAAATCTTAAAATTCATATATACCATATAAAATATCTTCATTAGTTGGACCATTAGTAATTTTATTAGGAGTAAAATTTAAAATGATATTCTTCTTCATGCTGTTTCCTTATTTTAATGTATACAAGATATAGAATAATGAAATCTTGTTTCAGCTTTACAAGTCGATCTAAGTATTGTGTTGCCATATAGTACCTGATGTGCCTGGGTTGTCGGTCTGGTTGTGCAGTTTTACTGGTGTGAGCAATTTTGCGTAATTCATACAAATTCTGTTGATCAAAAGCACTGGCTGTTTGTATCAGATCTCCCATTGTAGGTACCAGCTAGTACCAAAGTATCATGATCTATTTTGATTCGATGTTTACCAAAATGTATTTTGATTCTGTTACGCTAATTAAGTAGATATTCTTAGGCCAACTCGGCATAGGTGAAAAGTAGTCTCTTTTCCCAGTAATTTTTCTTTTCTCTAATTAAGTGGAAATTCTAGCTCTTCAGTTGCTTTTTCGTTTATATTTAATTCAACTAGTATTTTAAGTCTATAAAGAAAGTGTTGGGCAATTGTGTGCAAATCAAGTTAGTGACAGTTCAAGCTGACATGTGCAGTGTGATTCTAGATTCATCAGTTATTAGTTATCTTTTCTTGGCTGTCTCTTCTTTGACTGAGTCTCAGTCTCCAATAAAAGCTACCATTAATCCTTCAGCCTTTGTGCTGGGACCAGGCTGTTGCTTGTAATCACAAACAAGTCGAAGTTTTGGCCTTAACACTAAATCCATGTGGCATAGTGTAAAAAGGGCCATGTACAGAGTAAATAAAACAGAAGTGATGTGATAAAATGAAACCAAGGGTATAGTATTTTTGCTGTTCTTTAAAAGCTCCACTCGGCAAAATGTTGCAAAATGTATTTTGTAAGTTGGCAGTGATCTCCTTTAATGCCACAAGAACATTTACAGGTTGGCTTCCCTCTAGTTAACCATTCCATTCATACTTGTCCTTCCCCAAGATGGGTCTCCTCGGTAAAACAGGTCAGTGAGTGTTTTTGCATTTCTCTATCTGAGATGAATTTTTGCGGTATATTGTCAGTGGCAGCAGATGTCTCTGTCTCTTAATATCTCTACACTGAGTTCTGCAGCCATGCACTGAGGTTGGCATGAAGGTGCAGAGGATTCCTTTGCCTGTAATTTATGCAATTCCCCTGTCTTGAATATGGACCTCAGGAGCCGTCCTCCTCAGTCCACTGACATCCTCATTCCTTTGGTTCTCCAGTTTTAATTTCATAATCATTCAATTCTTTCAGTCTGCCTCCTAACCTCACCACTTCAAAGTCAAGTAGGCTACTGATGCGTATCTGCAGCAACATTATCATCTTAGCTTCTGGTCTCTTGAGATCATCAATTCATTCTACCTTTTATGTGTGGCAATAAGGTTGTTGTATAAATTCTGTTGCTATTCCACCATCTCTAGCCTTGTTTTCCTTTCAGATGAATGTCTCTGGTGCTATGATGGTTGCCAGCCATCTGCCAGCTGCCTCCTGGCTGTGATGCCGTCATCCTCATGCGTGGCCCTGGACTGCTTAAAATCTTCCTTCTGGACATCCTTGACCTTGGCATCCAAAAGAATCCCTGTTCTGAAATTACCAGGAGGAACCAGGATGAAGAAGCCGCTGCGTGTTCCAGAACCCTGAAGAGACCAGAGAAGAGATGGTGAAAATTTCCATAGGACATGAAACTACCTCACAAAGGTGGATATTAATCTGGACCTAGTTAATATCTTAAAATTAAATCCTTGTCTTGTTTGTGACGTAAATTAAGCTAAATTTTGCCCAGCAATATCACACTGCTTCTTTGCCTCAAAAGTGGCAAGTGCGTGTTTCTTCCCAGATCAGCAGGTCTCCTAACCATCCTGTCAGTGCAGACTTGTGGCCACCTTTGAGAAGAGACTTGTTGCTTTCAGTTCAGGCTTTACATTCTTCTTGAACTCCTTGGTAAATCTTGTCCGTTCAGAGGACACTGTTAAAGTCGGGTAAAGATTTTCATTGTAGAAGATGTCTTCGCTCAATGTAAGTGGCAAATGCCTCATCCATGTCCCGATAATGATGCTGTAGAGTTGAGTGCGGCTCCCATGCACTGCCAGTCTTTAAAGTGGACATTCCCTCACGGATCATGTCTTTTGCTATTCGTGTCTTCTCAGGGCACCAGGTTAATGATTTCCATGAGTTGAAGAATTGCAGAAATTTGTGTAAATCAAAATCTTTGCAACTTGAGGGAATTCTAACTGGAATTCTTTAAAAAGGGTAGATGTTGGTTGTGATTTTATACACTACAAAATGTCATTCTTTGGAAATAAAGTAGTAGCTAAATCATTTTTGTCAGTTGCTTCAGTTTATTCTATTTTGTACTTAATTTTAAATTGCATGATTTACTGCTCATTTATTTTAAGAACGAGCCTCGAAAGAAATGTTATTTTCTTTGAGTCAAGTATTATATTTTTAAATACTTTAAGTTTTCAAGATTTTAGCCTTAAAACCTATTGCAGAAATATGATTCAGTGAAGAGTTTCCATATTTTAAGAAATTATTCACTGCCCTTCTAGATTTATTTTGTGTGGTCCCCAATAGCTTCACAAAAACACTGCTTTTCAAACGGGATGGATTGATGGGAAAAGGATCCTTCCTATGGAGGTATGGCTACAGTTAGGCCTCATTATTTTTAGAAAATATTTTGTTAAATTTTGATAGAAATAAATTTCTCAGAAGAATTTTGGATCATTAAACAAATTATATAGCCTGTATATTTAATAAAAGAAAAATACAATTCCATAAAAATATGCATATAATCAGTCCTATCTCATTTATCAAGTATACATTCTTTGTAACTTTGACCCTAATATGACATGAAATTAAAATCTTATGCAGGGATTATTTTATTAGGAGAGTCTAAAAGTATTACAAGTATTAAAATAATAGTTTTGAACTAAACTCATCTATGACATTGGCGCGAAACATCAAAACACGTGTAAGACTCAATAGGTATCCGAGCTACCCTAAATTGAATGTTCAAAAAATGGACAAATTATGGTTTATTTGCCCACAGGACCATCTTATTGCTTATAAATACACTTTGACTTTTTCCGCTCAATGGATCAAACTTCAAATGTTTTAAAAGCAGATGTCATACTTTAACGGCTCTCTCCTCTATACTTTAAAGCGCTTTATCAAAACTGCATTTATTTC
This sequence comes from Trichonephila clavata, assembly GCA_019973975.1. Lineage (NCBI taxonomy): Eukaryota > Metazoa > Arthropoda > Arachnida > Araneae > Nephilidae > Trichonephila > Trichonephila clavata. The sequence continues at coordinate 12,538 of BMAO01010009.1, forward strand.
CTAATACTCAAAGGCAGGGAAGCAACAAAAGATTTGAGAATGTTAGAGTTCTTTTGTGGCTGTTCTATGCCAATAGCAGCATTTTGATCCTTCAGATTTACTACAATGCTTGTTTTATTACCAAAATTTTCAGGCTCTTAATATGAATCCTGTGCACTTTAAGGAATTTCATATAATATTTAATATAGTGATCAGTTTTGCACAAATTCAAAATATCTTATCAAGGTCATTTCAAAATGAATAACACCAATCATCAGAGAAAATTAAAACAATTAGTTAAAAACCTTTGAGGTTGCTGGAATGGTGATGAGTGTTGATGTAATCTGTTTCAGTAAATTTAGACAATTTTTAAGTGCATAAATAATTTCTTTCTCTTCTTAGTTTGCATATTTTAAAATGCACGAAATGAATCTAAAACAAAATCCTCATTCTCATTTTAAAATTTGTGTAAGTAATCAATCGGATCAACGTAATACTAGGTAGAGATTCTCCCTGATCATACAACAGGTTCACTTACTCAAATATCTTACTACTTCCTGCTTTTTACAATGCAAATTACAAAGCTATAAATATCAATGGGCATTTTGTAATGAAATTTTTATAAGAATTTCTTAAGTTTAACATAAAACAGAAGTTTTAGCAATAATATTACTCAATCTATTTACTTAAACATTATTAGAGCAAGTACTTAGATTACAGTTAGATACATTTTGCAGGTTTGAAGGTTATAATTACGGTGAATGATGGTGCTTTTAATTTGTAACAACATTAGTGCCTTTTAGAACAATAAATCTATACCTAACTTTGAATATAAATGTTTAAATCATATAATTTACAGGTAGTACAACATTTAGTTAACTCAGAAGCAATACAGCTGATGGCCAGAAACACGTTTATATACTCTTAATTTACTTCTGTCCATCTATAATTAATGACTTTGGTTTGTGAAATAAGTTTTTCTTATGTAATATCTATTAATTTCTGTACTTTAACCTACCGTCGGGCACGAGCGGTGCAAGAGGCCGAACAAACTTCATTGATAACATTATCAATTTTGGTTGTTTAGCTTTCATTTCCAATGACTGGTTTTTTCATGCTAATTGTATTTGGCATCCACTTTACCGTGCTTGAATTCAATTTGTTTGAGAAAGGAAGATAAATATATCGGTCTCACTCGGCCTGGTGCCCATTAGTTCGTTCAGAGACGTCAAATGAGAGTTTAATATAAATGATGTCGATATAATGAACTGCTGTAATTTTATCCAAATTTAAGCTTTTTAACATGGCTATTTACTTTGACTACTTCAGGTCTTATTATGCTGAGTATTCTTTACTATAAATTATAGAACTAATACATTATTGTGCTTCAATATATGTAGAACTCAATTCAAAATATTTAATTGGGATAAAGCTTCCATTTGATTAATTAAAGTTGAATTAACAAATCGTCAAAGCAAAATTTCACTATTTACAATCAGATATAATAATTCACTTTCTCAAACTGAGGGCGCAATAGACACTACAATGGAGTGCGGCACTGATTAAAAGTCGAAGACAAAGATTATTTAAAATAGCTGATTTTTCAAGAATACAAACAAATCATTCTGACGCATACAAAACAAAATACATTTGGACGAATCTAATACCTTATAAATATATAATAGTACTGGTAATTGAATTTATTTTGTAATTAATTTAAGAGTACTGATTTAAGAATAATTTTAATAATTACCAGTGACCCAATGAACTTGGCATATATAAAATTATATACAAAAATTAACATTTGTCTCGATAATTTATGTGGTTTATAATTAATCCCTTTACTGCTGATTAAAAATTACGCAAATTGTCCCTCAATGTCACCGTTTTCCACGGAGTTACGCGTATGTGATGAAAAGGAATAAATAAGTAAAACGTTCTCTGAAAAATGTAAAACCTTCGGAAACACTGCCAAGGTCCTTTTATTGTATTCTAAAGCCTTCGGAATAATTGTATAGATAGCAGTGCACAGAGGAGATCGTAATTCGGAAAGACGTATTTATACGTCCGGGACAACAAACGTTTGGTGGAGTGAGACGTTTATATACGCCGGTAGCATTTAAGAGGTTAAAGTCGTGTTGTAGCTTTAGCGTCTAAGTATAGTATTATTGAATTGAATTCATTATTATTGAATGGAGGGTGCGATGAAAATTATGATTGAATATTGGTTCGCAAATAGAGAAAATTTGAGTACACTGTATTAATTATTATACTATTTTTACTATCCCTAAGCAAATACCTAAAATATAACACAAACTACTCTCTTATTTATAGACATCCAAGGCATTCCCGCGAATTTTTCTTAGATCAATAAGTAATAGAACTGAGACTCAAGATATTTCATTTCAACTATCTTTCTTATAGATGTATCACTCACATAGGGCCTCTTTATTTCCAGATGTAATGTTGCATTTGGGGAAAATGATGCTTTTCTCTTTTATCACGTACACATTAGGTTCCCTGTCAAGATGCTCTTTCGATAAGGCTAATTGGACAGTTCTGGCGTCTGAAAGGCTAAGAATATATTGGTCATTTCGAAGAGGATTGCATAAGTAATAAGTTAAGACTTCAGTAGAATAAGGAAAGCTTTGAATGCAAGAGCCAGGAAGTTTAATAACCAATTAAAAATTTGGAATATATATTTGCATAATTTTCTTAAAGAAGATTAAAAAAAAATAATAATTTCCAATATGTATTAATGAATGATATTAATGTGACAAAATTGTTTTTAAAATTCAAAGCATTAACATTTTAACATCACCATACTCATTTGTCATAATTTGTTAAGTCACCATTGTATTACTATTTCCATTTTTATTAGTATACCAGTATTCGTTTCACAATAAAAACTTCAATTTTAGAGAATTGAAATGCAGGTTCGAAAGATAAAGTCCACCGTTTTACTTTTTGTAATTTATAGTTGTTGTTGATTCTAAATAATAGAATACTATAAATATTGGTTCGTTTGTCAAAAAGAAGAAAAAGCAAACATGCAGTTAAAGGGAGTGTCGCAAAAGTTGTTCGATGCCAATCATTTTAGAATATAAATTCATCAATGACTTTATAAATAAAAACCTTTTTTGTTTTTGCATTATGGTGACATTTTAAAAATGATGTGATTTACATTTGCTTGTTTATTGCGCAAAAATACTTATTTTTATACATAGAATATCACTTAAAATTATTGGGAAAAAAGAGCGATATTAGAAAACTGATAGTTTTTAATCATGAAAGAGGTACATTTTTTCATAATGATGCTAAACTTATAAATTTATCCCATTTGACTGCTTACTGTGTAATAAAGTAGTTATATACTATAAACCTGGAGCACACACAAGGATATGGGCGTTCGCCTTTGGCTTCTGTATAACTATAAAGAACTTCTAAAATTAGCATCCCAATCACCGGATTTCAATCCAGTTGGACATATTCGGATAAGATAAAAGGTACTTGTTTTCAGTTTGTAGAAACATGTAAAAATAGATTAAAAATTGATTGTTACAACATGTAATTCTTTTTTAGAAGTGTGTTTTGCGAACTTGTGTAACATGTCTTTTATCAATTAAAAATAAAATAGAGAAATGGAAAATTCTACTGAATTTAAAAAATGGCTTTAATTTTGTGACAAGATATTGAAAAAAAAACTGATGATTACAGTTATTTATTTAAAAATAATTCCACTTTAGAAGTATTAAGAAATTCCAACTCGATAAGATTCAGCATAAAGGGTTTATATGAATCTGAGAATTTAACACATTTCCATAATGAGTGATCTTGGAAAAAAAAGAAGAAAAGAAAATGCACTATTTACATTTATACATCTGAAATCTATTTAAAACTTTAGTGAAATATATTTAGGTTTTTTTTACTATTTTCATACACAAATTTGATAGATATATGTTACATAATAAATAGAAAAACTCTCTCTCTCTCTCTCTCAGGAACATTGATCGTTTTGAGTTCCTTTTTATACTAATAATTAAATTTTGCTTTAATCTAAGGTCCGGGAAAATAAAATGAGAAAAATAGTTAATTAATAATATCCTAATAAAAATATTATTCGTATTAAAAATTTTCAAAACATATTTTTTTACCAATTACATTTTAAATGCCAGACGAGACAAAAAAATGCATAAGTTAAATACAGACATAAACTTGCAATCCATTATATGTATAAATTTTGCAAGACATTTCGAAATATAGTAATACTATTATACTCATATATTTCTTTCTTTTGACATTTAATTAAGTTCCTTTTCGTGAAACCTTATATATGTTTTCATCATTTCCTTACTCAATAAAAATTTCGAAACATTCCATTGAAACACTAAATTAAAGTAAATTGCTTTTCTATTACTTGAATAGGTCTCTATATTTTCAGTGGACAGTACCAATCATAAGTTAACTTTTATTTATTTCAGTTTCTTTCGAAATGTCTTTCAGACATTTGTCAAGCCAATTTTTCTTTTTGTTCTTGAAATGTCGCCGAAGTACTTATAAGTTATTTTTTTATATTTGTATGTAAATAAAAAGAAAATTCTTTAACAGTATATATAACAATATATTTATGGCACACACTTATGCTATTTTTTTATTGCATTACAATCGAGAAGAACATTATAAAAGTAACAAATATAAACTATTTGCTGGATACTAAAAAACTAGACAGTTCTTTTACACCATAGCAAGAGTTGTGGATTTTTTCAAATTCTTTTTTATTTTTCTTCAGTAATTCGAAACATATTTAATAATTTGACATAGAATTGTCTATATATATATAACTTCAGTATAATTTGTTGTATAAATTACTTCCTTTATTCCAATGAATTTATGTAGAATTTATTATTATTCTCTCTGTTTATCAACACACAGTATGATTACTTACAATATTGTTTCAATTCATCTTTTTTTTTTTTGCAAATGTTTTCACTTTAAATCAGTTAAAAGCTTTGTATTATACTTTAATTGCTTAAAGAAATAGTTTACATAATATGCATGGAGCTTACTGTTCTAAAATTATTAAATTTATCATAATTGACCGCTGATATAAAAGCTATAAACTACATTGCAAAAATAATAAATTAACTTCGAAAATGCGTTTTCATTATATAAAGGTATATAAAGGTCTTATTTTATTTTCTTGCAATGTGGACTGATAATTGATCAAAACAAAAACACAATTACCTATCTTTTTGTCTTTCATTTTAGACCCGATAGCCTTGAGGTCATAGTCAGGAACTCGCGCTGCCAGCTTAGATGTCATCCTTGTCACTTGATCGAGGTTCGTCGTCAATAGCCTTCATGTTGCTTTAGAATGCAACGTTTATAAAAATTCAAATGAATTCAAAATTTCTTTTGCTTTCTTATTTTGTGGTCTCGGTAGCCTAGTGGTCAGGGTCATGGACTTGTGCTTGGGGTTTCATGAGTTCCTGGTACCTCTGAAGACCCGCCGTATAGATGGGGTTGTTTACCATATATTTTACCATATATTTTTTAGTTAAAATATATGTAGGAAATAGCATTAAATTAGTTTTGAATAACTAATTATAAATGTTTAAATTTCCAATACATCGCGAGTGTAAGGGATGGCGATGCCAAACAAACCAAATGAAATATAGAGGAATTTCAAAGTTCAACGAATTCGGGTGCGATGACGTCAGATGCCATATGGCAACTGTGAGATAGATCATTTATCACTCCTACACCGACTATAAAAGATAAAGGTCGACGTCCTCTTAGCGGCTTTGTTTTGTAAACAAGGCAGACCCCATCTTTAGGCTTAAGCATGTTTGACATTCCCATCTTACAGGTGAATTGTCATTTATCCTTTTCTTTGTAAATAATTAATTGCTGTAAATAGCGTATCTTTCATTTTCCTTATATTAATAAATTAATTGTTGGTTTAACTCGGCTACAATTTTTGTTTCGTTCAAAATTTCACTATACCCTTAGACACCGTCACAAAAATATATATCACAAAAAATATTAATTAAAAATATAGTATCACTTGCATAAGGAGTATTAGTATAACGGTTACAAACTTTCAGAACAGATATGGTACAGTTAGACGATGGGAAATCATACAGCATTACATGGTCGGAAACCTTTTCCTAACGTGGAAGTGAAGACACAAAACACGCTAGAAAGACATGACACGAATAAGAAGAGAAGACATGTTTATTGATCTTAGTACAGCAAAAATAATATTTGGCTGGTGTACGCAATAGATGGTGCATCGCAAATCGAAGCAAAAGATGACGGTGCATACGCAGACGCGATTTTTGTTATGAAACTTCATTTAGTTTACCGTCAGTGTAGAGGTAGGATGGAACGATATGCTTCCTGATATGCGTCTGGCATCGGGCTGCTACGCTATTTTTGTTATGAAACTTCATTTCGCCTGCCGACAGTGTGGTAGTAGGTTTGGACGAACACTGAGATCACTGATATGTGTCTGGTATCGGGCTGCTAAGCTATTTTTATTATGAAACTTCATTTCGCCTGCCGACAGCGTGGTAGTAGGAGGGGATGAACACTGAGCTCGCTGATATGCGTCTGGCATTCGGGCTGCTACGCGAGTTTTGTTATGAAACTTCATTTCGCCTGCCGACAGTGTGGTAGTAGGTTTGGACGAACACTGAGATCACTGATATGCGTCTGGTATTGGGCTGCTACGCAATTTTTATTATGAAACTTCATTTCGCCTGCCGATAGCCTGGTTGTAGGATGGAACGAACTGACAAGCGTCTGGTGTCGGGGCTGCTCATTCGAATGTAGTAGTTACACAGTGGATGTAGGCCCAACATTACCACAAGAGGTAAACTCCCTTCCACTCCTTCTTTGTATGCTTGCACCAGAAATTGTCCAAAATAGAGCGGATCTTTCATTGTGGACACACAGGACCGTGAGTATAGACTAAGAACACCAAAAAACGTCCTGTGAAGAATCTGGTAAAGAACAATCTCAGTATATCCATTATTTGGGTGGGATATCGCCATTCATGTTGGAGTTTTCCATATGGCGTTTCGATCTTCACTGCTCTAGAGATGTGATGTTTGCATCACGGCTCGGTGTATTAAATTCGAACAATTACTTTGAGGACGATCGTTGTCTCTTCAATTTTCTTTTTCTTAGTTTTTTGCTGTACAAAGGGGAATAAACATGCTTTCTTCTCTTATTCATGTCATATGTTTCTTGTGCTTTGTATCATCACTACCGCACCGGAAAGCGTTTCCAACTGCGCAATGCTATGTGATTTTCCATCGGCAAAATTTATTATATCTGTCCTAAACGTTTGCAAAAATACCTCTCTATTGATACACCCAGTATATGTTTTACTTTTCAATATTGCATAATTTTCGTTTTAATTTGTTTTGATACGTCTTATATATCTGATCTTAATATTTTCAATATATGGGAGTACTGCAATTTTAGAAGATGTAAGTGGAAAGGTCTATTGCTAAAATTATAAATCGAGACATTCTAGAAAAGCAAGAAATTCAATTACGTTTATTTGCCAAAAAAAGTAAATTCATTATGAGAGTTAGCTCCCAATCAATAAATATCAAGATAGTCATAATATTCTTAAAAAAGAGAAAGTTAGATTGCTTTTCTTTTGGTAAAGTTGTCTTAAGATCTTTTAATTATATATGAAAATAATTTCGAGAAAGAGAATTACACAACTCGCTAATTTTAAATAAGGGAATGACAAAGAGAATTAATTATTAATTGCTGAGTTTGAAATTTAATTTTATTCCCAAAATAATATGTGTATATGATCATATGAACTTTTAGTATTAAAAATGAGGTATTAAATAATCAAATTTGGATTGGCACTTCTTAATTAATCAAATTTTCACTTTAAAATAAAAACTACATTTGTGATTTCGCACTATTGAAAAGTTTTCCTAAATATGCTAGCTAATTAAATTTAAAAAAATAATAAACATCGAGAAAAAAAATGAAGATTAATACGAGGTATACGAGTTTCATTAAGAATCTATTGAAATGATTCGAATTTCATTTGAATAATTATTAAAAGTTGAGCTCCGATTAAAAAAAATGACTTGATCTGCATACTGTATTTAACGTATTTATATGGCAAATTTAATTGAAAAAAGAAGCAGCATTAAAATTATACAACATATAATAGAAATTTTCCCATATATTCAATTTCATAACACACTTTTAAGAATACAAAAAAAATTATAAAAAATCTATATATCACACATTAAAAAAATGAAAGAAATTACATGAAAGTTGCCTTTGTGTTTAGTTCGGATTCCATCAACTTGTTAGAAAAAAATTATATATATATATAATATATATATTATAATATTATATATATATATATATGTGGTATCTAAATTAAATATTAACAAGCACAAAACTTTATCAAAAAATTGCAGTATTAAATCGAAATAACTGATAAAAAGAGGATATGTGATTTTTAAATTCTTGCCTTTAACTATCAGGAGTTTGATGAGAAAAAGTGTAGATAATTTGAAATTATCATCGGCAGTTGTTTGATTGTACTATTATTGAGAATTTGTCCCAATTTTAATACTCCATTGAAATCTTCTGATGTTCAGTCAATTAGAAATTGCATAAATTATCCAGAACTTTGTAAAAACCTTTAAGTGTATTATCATTATATTAAATACACTTTAGAAATATATATTTTTATTAGACTCCAAGACAAACATTTTGAAGGCTAACATTTCTTTAAAGTTCGGTTCATTACTTATTTAGTAAAAATAATTCTCACAAATTAAAAAATATTTTAATCAAATTATATTCTCTTCTGAATTAGTTTATTCATAGCTCTGTAATTAATGTTATTTTTCATTTACGTATAATGAATAATTTACTCAAAATAAAAGAATAAGTTAATTCCCTCATTACCAAAGCTAAACTAGATCTGAATAAGTTAATGAACTCATTATTTCTTATACGTTTGATATTTATCCAATTTTCACGATTTACAAACTGGTACCAAAAAACTTGATCAAGACAATACAACGGTGCATATTGCGCTTTCTGTAAAACAGTTCTCGGCGGAAAACCATATTGCTTTAGTCGAGCATTCACCGTACTCACAAGCTCTGACCCGTACGACTTCTACCTGTTTCTTAAAAGGAAAAATTCATTAAAGGGTACGAGGGCACTTTGAGTCTGTTGATGAGGTGAAGGCAAAAATGGAAAACCTACTGAAGATGGGACACCTAATTAGCCACAACACTGCATTAAATTGCTTTTATAGTAAATAACAGAACAGTGAAAATACATTAGATGAGAGGTCAGGAAAAGATGCATAAGGTGCAGCACTGATGGCTGGAAGAAGAGATTTCATCCCGCGTTCGAGATCTTCCTAAAGAAGGTCAGTATGCCTGGTCCGAAGTGATTCTGTAAACTACCGTTAAATGCAGCACTTCCGTTAGTTTGTAAAGAGTATCTTTGATAGATTAGAATGTGTCCAGACTATCAGCCGATTGGACACTAAAAACTTGCACTCATGGCCCCTCTCGTAAAATGATTGTCAGTAGCATCAACCTTTCAGCTTGCAATGACGTTGCGTTAAACCTACACGCACAATAGGACACAGTAACGTGTCGATTTTATTTATTAGCAATTTCAGCTGAACAATGTACGCTGATGTGATAACAGGTTCAATCCGAGAGCAATCATTGAATGCTACATTGCACAACAACAAGGCTTCATGTCCTAGGATTGTAATCGGCTACGACAACTGATGACAACTAATTGGTATTGGTCACTCTACAAAGGTACAGCGATAAGTGCGTAACATGTTGAAGCAAATATCATTAGCTTTTAAGGTATCCCGCTAACCTAAAATTGTGAATTTTGCCAAAAATGGACAAATTTTTTTAATGATTTTATTTTATAGGCCATCTTATTAGCTTTACAAAAATACCAATTTTATCATTTTCCGTTCACTAGAACAAAAACTACAAGTGTTTTAGTAAAGGCAGATGCCATTACTTTAAGCAAGATGTCACACTTTGAAACGTGTTTCACTCGAAATGTGATTTTTTTGAAAATAATTAAACGGCGTCAGCGATTGCTAAAAAAGTTTGAAAATAGTTAACTGAATTTTTTTGTAAGTTCTGTATAATAGTAGAATTGTTTTAACCTTCAGATTTATCAATCACTGTTTTATTACAAATGTACAGTCGCTTATGTGAATATAATCACTGTTTTTTAAGCGATTTCATATAGTTACTGAGATAAAGTGCTCTAGTTTTTGTAAAAAAATTAAAATATCTCTTATCCTGAAGGTCATTTCGACAATGAATGACATAGTAACACATCAGAATTGAAAAATTGAAAATTTGCTCATAAACCATTGGTACAGAATGGACCGCGTTTATGTTATTTTTTGTCAATTTTTACGCATTTTTTCCCATTTTAGTTAGAATAATTTATTTTTTCTTCTTAAATTTCGCATATTTTTTAAAAATGTACTAAAAAAATTTTAAAACAACAAAAAAATCCACATATCTCCATGTTTTTTTAAAAAAAATTTGTCGCAACCAGTCAGATACCTTAAATGTTTTTAATATGAAAAGTTGTAATGCTAGTCGGTTCCTGCTTCCCTCTAATCCCTTGTCTACTCTCTGACCCGGCTAGATGTGTGGGAAGAACTGAATAATCAGTCGACATGGTTCACTCTAATTATTTTATTGTCACAAAATATCAAACAAGCACAATAACAATCTAATTAAGAGTAATAATCAGCAAGCAGAACGCGAAGGTGAGACTCGTTAGCCTGGGGATAATATTACGGACTCTCAACTGATTCCACGCTAACTTATACAAGCTCAATATCAACTACGCCATGAACTAATAAGTTAAACTTCTATTTAAATAAGGATCATGATACCTGTGCTCTTGTGAAGTTCTACTGTTGAGACCTTGAAGGTAATCTGTAACTGGATTCGATCACCTCCGAGTGATCTTCTCTTGGAATTCTTCAATTGAAGCTTTTATAAACTTAAATTTGCACTTAAAAATTCACGATCTTCCATTCATCAACTAACTCTCAAATCTAACGAAAACAGAATTTATGTAATAACCACTGGTGTTCTTTTTTTTTTTTTACCCATTGAGTACTGCTCGGGACATGATTGGTAATCACTTGCGGTTACTTTCACCTTCATACGGGGAAAAAATTATGGGCAATGGTTAAGAGTGAATAGCCATTTATACACGTTCATGGCGTTCTGCTGTCGTGTATCACCAGCCTCATTGGACCTTTAATTACTGATCACATGGTGTTATTTTTTGTACTGTTACATCTTCTTGAAACATACACTAATGTCCAAAAGTTAGCCATAAATCGTAAAATGCGAAAAACATTGAGTAAATATTCGTAAAATTATTCCAATTTTCTTGTGGATATTAATAGGGTAAAGAAGAAACATTTGGTGTATGCAAAACTTTTCAGTCGACTACGTCCTGCACGAAACACCGGCGCATGTCGGAATGCGGAGAAACTGATTCACGCAGCATAGGCAGTTCAGACAAGTTTCGTGCAACTGCTGTACGAAGGAACGTTGTTAACCATCAAACAAGGTGAATGATGGTGCAAAGACGCCAATTGGACATGTTTACGAAAGGAAGAATCGTTGGAATGCTGGAATCCTCACGATCACAAACCGAAGTGTCTCGAATTCTGAATGGGGACCAGTCTGTGATCTCAAGACTGTGGCAGAGGTTTCAAAGAACGGGAGATATTACCCGACAACCAGTATCAGGTCGACCAAGAGTCACAACCCCTCGCCAAGACCGATATCTGGTAATAAGTGCGTGACGTCAGAGGGGCAGTGCTGCCGGAGCACTGGGTTTGGTGCTCACAGTCGCCACAGGAATACGAATTTCGAGACAAACTGTTTACAGGAGACTCAATCATGTTCTTGAGCCTTATGTTCGCTTGTTTCGAGGTGCTGTCGGTCCTGACTTCATATTCATGGATGATAATGCGCCATGCCACCAAGCGGTGCTGATTGATGACTTCCGCGAAACGGAAAACATCCAGCGCATTTCGTGGCCTGCGAACTCCCCTGATTTAAATCCTATCGAGCATGTATGGGATATGCTCGGGAGACAAATTGCAGTTTTTTCGCACCCACCAAGCTCTGTTACAGAACTGGAAAGAGCTCTCCAAGAAGCTTGGATCCGTTTGAACCCACAACTCATTCATCATATCATAGCAAGTATGGTAAATCGCTGTGCAGTGTGCCTGGCTGTCAGAGGTGACCACACGCCTTATTAAACAGCAGCATCAGTATTTTATTTAATGTTTTCTTTTATTTTTTCTTTAAAGTGTGAATCTTTGCTATGCTCAGCTTTCTTTCAGACTGCTACTTTGGATATAAAAATTAATTATTATCATTCTTTTCCTTATTTTATAACCATTTTACACTCGCATATCACGTTTCCCGCCATTCTGATTTACAGTTCCTTCTTTATTCACATAATTATCAATTATGCTTACTTTTGGACACTAGTGTATATCCATTGCTTGTTACTATCGTTTGCCAAATTTCATAATTTTAGGCACTCTCATTTGTGAAATCTCAAAGCTCTTTCAATTGACTCACCATTGGGACTTTCACTACCGCCACCCTCATTGTACTTACAAATACTGATCACTTGATGTTATTACTCATTGTATTGCTACTAATTGTTGAAATACATTGTTTTATGAGTTTCTCTCTATTTGCTAATTTTTATAATTTTATACACACACATTTGTGATGATACACACTGAAGTAGTGCGTATTGATATCCATATAAAATGCAAAATAAATGTATTTAAAAGTTCTTGTTTTGAAGAGTATCTCAAAGAAGGATGCTTATTATACATTGGGTAAACTTCACTCCTTTCCTTGCTACTTCGAAAAAGATGTAGCATTTTAAAATTTACTCGAAGAACTCTATAACTAAACAGAATTTTTTGCATTTTTCTGCGGTATCATATCCCGTTAAATGGGAATTTTGATTTAAAGATAGAAAATAGGATCAAAAAGAGACTGAAAGCATGCTTAACTATCGTAAATAATTGCAAAAAAATGTGTGATAGCTTAATATTTTCTCAACTACTGCACCTTAATACACATTTAATATACCACACCATAAAAACAATTGAAAGTGTTATTTCAATTGTTATAAAAATAGTGAAAAATGCAAAATATATATAAAGTTTACTTTGAGTTTGGAAATTTAGTAAAAATATACTTGAAATATTTGAGGAAACTGCATAAATCAATATTATGATTTCTTCCATTTTAATATAAGACTAAATTTTGATTTATTTTTAATTACACATTCTATACAGATGTAAAAAAAAACATAAAACTAAGGAACTCTATAATTTGCAATTATATTATTTCTGATATTTTTAAGTATGTTATGATGAAAATTACACACAAAATAACGCTTAAGCGATTACAGGAACAGGCGTACCAAAGCCTGAAAACTTCATATGGGTTTGAGAAGTGCCAGGTATAATGTAAATTTTGTTTCATTATTGTTTAAAAAGGTACAGTAAGAATAAAAGTATTTGAAAATCATTCATATATAAAAATTGCAATGCGCTTCTGAGGTTTTGATTTATTATATCCGTATAAAATCTTAAGACAAGAAATGAGACAAATGACTTTAAATTTGTGAATAGTGGTGAAGGTTTGGAGGATGACAGCTTAAAGGGCTCTCATATATGCATCCTCTTAATAACAATATGTAAATGTACTGAACATCTAATTTGAAGCAACTATTATCCTAAAGACTTCGCTAATATTTGGCTTAATTAGAACTTGGCTTCAGGATACAAGAGTTGAATTTCCCTTTCCATGATACTTTAAGCGTAACTACTGGTTTATTGCTGTCTCAACAACCCCGAAGAAGATGTTGCTTGAAAATTTTGAAACATCTATAGATTTAAAATTAACAGTGTTTCTATTAATCTGTTTGAAAATCATTTACACTAAATCTACCGACATTTTATCTGTATTTATTTCTAACAAAAGCGGTCAATTGACCGCTTTTCAAATTGGCGCTATATTCTTTTCCTGCTGATTAAAAATCATTCGAAATTCCTCATAGGCAATGAAACACAAAATAATTGTCATATAATAAATAAAAAAACCCTATTTTTTATTTGACCCATATACGTTCTTAGAAAGAAGAATAGAGATTGAAAAATTATTTTTTATTTTTGTAATTTACATAAATATCATTATTCGAAATTAAATGAAATATATTCATCGTCCCAGTCTTTAAATTTTATCGGAAATGCATTCTAAGCTTTGTCCTACCTATGTTGCACTTCGCATATCCCGTTGACCCTGATATTTCTCTGAAAATAGTGTGAAGCGGGTACCTTTTAGGATCAGAAGCTACTTGAATTTTTTGCTAAACAATTCCATCAACTGGTATTTCAAAATTCTGATCGTTCTTTTTCTCTTCACATTCGTCTTCGGAATTAAAGAATATTTTCCTCCTTTTCACGTTTCTTCTATGTGTATTCACAATGTTTTTTCCTCATATCCGAGTCAATTCATTTAGTGTCAGTGTTTAATAGAGATCATTATACCCATCCTCGCTCTTAGAATTTTCTTCGTCTGTTTCAGAGATTTTAGTTGCCTTTATCATTATTTTCTTCCGTCAATTTTCTTTGAATTGACATTTCAGAAGTAAGTTTTTGAATAATTCCCACTAATAATAAAACATAAAAATTGATTCTAAACTAACTATTTTTAATTATTTATTACTAAAATTTGTAACCTATTATTATTACAAATAAAGGTGATAACATATCAAATATTTTAATGATCGTTATTTTGGCTGGTGGATTACCTACCGTTCTTACACTGTACCAGGCGTAAAATAAATTGTACATTAACAGAATCGGATGATATTCTCTTTGCAAATTTGGAAGTTGGAGATTTTAATGAATGTAACATTAGGAAGTTTCATATATTTTCCAGTGATTGAAAGATCTAGACAGTAGCGTACCTATGATTGTCTGGAAAGACGAGGAAGAAGAAATATACATATTGAAAAGTTAAGTAGCTACATGTTGTAAAAAAAACTTGTGCTGTAAAATAAAATAAAAGATGAAAGCCTGGAATTTAACGATTTTGATTGAAATCTCAAAGACAGTCATCTGACTTCTCTGGTAGGTTTAGTGTTAATGAAATCCAAAATTTGTATTTATAAAGCAGTGATTTGATGGTTAATACATTGAGCATATTCTTAGTCCCAAATCAAATACCTACAAAACTCCAGGCTCTCATATCAATCTTAATTAAGGTTTTAACCAAACCAATAAACATCTTAGAATAATTACTACGACGAGTTTGAGACTCAAAATATCCAATAGTTTGGATATCCAACAGTGATTTTATTGAACTTAAATAATCTATCTATTTTCTCAATTTTATTTGAGAGGTTGCTTCTCCTCAGGTAATTAACAAAGGTAATTAAAAGTTGAAGTAAATGAAGTTTGAAAGTATTGTATTGTAAATATATATAAATTTCATAATAAGATGCATAATTAATCTGAGAGAATAAAAAGTGTAGTAAAGATTCTTTGAAAATTGAATTTTCTGCTTTTCGTTTTACAGTTATTCGCAGTTATTGGTTCTGAACTTTTGTGAAGTTAATAATTGAAATGTAATTTTATTACGATTAAAGAATCTTTGCTGGGAAAATATTCTGCTAGCTTAAATAAAATGGACATATTAAGTTAGAATTTCCTCTAAGGCGTATAAGGTTGTTGAAAACACATTAAAAAATCAGATTTATTATAAATTCAAATACATGAAAAAGCTAAAAGTAAGAAGTCGTATGAAATTTAAAAGAAATACTTCATTTTTAAATATTCAAATAAACTATGATTCTGTATTCACACTCTCTATCTCCATGAAATGTTTTCTTCCTTTTGACTCTCTTATCTCCCTAATTCTATTCTATATTCATACATTTTTATATTTTACAAAATTCCATGTTCAAAAACATTTCTAGAATTATTAATAATTCAAGATGAACACTTTTTTAGTTTGCTTGTAACATAAATTATTGGAAAACGTAGGCATAACGTTAAAAAATGAATAAATAATTTATATCTAAGTTTCAATGTGTCATAAAATTTGTATAAAATAATTCATGAATGCAAAACATGGAATTTATAAGAACGTTTTTAAATTATTCAAATTATTTGACTTTCTCTTTTCTGTCTTAGTTAATAAAATTACCTTTTCTTTTAGAAATGAAGAGAAAGTGAAAGGATACGAAAAAACAGGGAAATATATTACATTCAAGTAACTATAAATAAGGGATTAATATAAAAATGAATGAAAAATCGCCTAATATAAAATTCTACTGTGAACAATACTTGCATGAAATAGATTTAAATTAAAGAAAACGCTTTGTACCCTATCATGTATATCATCTATACTTTTGGGAATAGCTTATCTTTTTATGAAAATAAAAATTTAATAATTTACTTTAAGTTATGAAATTGTTTTAACTATATATTAAAGCTATATAAGTTCTTTAAATTACTAAGACAATATAAGAACCATATTTAATTTCAAAATGCATTTTTGTTTCAAAAACGTGTGTATTTTAAAAAGAACTATGCACATTACTCATTTTTTACTTTCCATAGAAAAAAGTGGTTACCGTTAAATATAGGAAACTACTTTACATTTAAGAAAATATATTCTTTTTTTTTAAATTTCAAATTTATTTCTAATATTGAATTACAATAAATTTATTGCGTCTAAGAAGATACGTACTACACAATTAAATATTTTCTTACAACTTAATTATAGAGGGAAAAAACTTAATTACGTTCTTATATTTCTCGTGATTCATCTTGTTTTAAACTAAAAAAATAATCATGAAATGAAATTTGAGTCAATTTATTATTATTTTTTTGTATTTCTTTTATATGTATCATCAAAGCTTAATTTGTAAAAAGGAAGAGTTGGAAATTTGAGTTAATTTTCAAATTTGATTGCTATCAGCTTTTTGTTCAATTTGTATCCAAAGAGAAAAAGTAATGAGAGGAACTCTGAGAAATTTTTGAATTAAATAATAATAGGAAAAAAATCTATATTGTTTTAAGGTTAACACATGCATGCTTGTCTTCAAACATTTTAAAATTTCAAAAATATCTCTTAATTTAGGGTTATAAGTAACACATTCATGATTAAGTGTAAATGAGACAATAAGCTATTGATATAAATGCCAAAACGTTACCTTTTAAATGTGCTTTTTCTATGAATGTAATGTAATGAGTAAGTCATATTTATATATAATGAGGTTATCTTGTGCCTATTAAACTATTATGATGGGGCAATAAATAAAAGTTAATGCTAAAAATAGAGGTTATTTTTCATCTTGATTTCTTAAATCAATGGTAAATTTTGAAATCTTAGCATACAGGTAATGCAAATTTAGACCATGTTTGAGACAAATTCTGTTTATGAGTAAATAAAAATAATATTTACTTTTCTATCCTTACACTGTAAAATTCCTTTATAAGTAATTTTGAAATGCCCCAAAAGGAAAAACATTCGCTAGAAGGTAAATTTTATTTTATAACAACAACATAATTAACAGAGAGTTTAAAATGCTATACAACATCGATAGACATTTTATTTAGTTGGTCTCCACACTAATACATTAGCTATTAAATAATTATGATGAAACGAAACATAAACCAATTACGAAAAATCCAATTATTGCATTAATGATGTATTTCATCCTTCAAGCACGTATATTTTGTTTTCTGGTGGCATGTTTGCTGTAGATTACATAGCAGAAGGGATTAAATTAATGCACAGCTTACATTGTGTTCTTCTAAATTAGATTAGTTTGTTATTAATATATTATTAAACGCAAAATATCTTAAACTATTAATTTAAGTTTCAACTGCTGAAAGTGGAAGGAAGGAAGAATACAGCTTTTGATAATGTATCTAGATTACACAATTTAAATTTATCCCACAACATTTAAGTTTTCTGAAAAATTACAAATGCAAATAAATAATTACACTCACGAAAACTGTTCACGAATAATTTCGTTACGTTTGCGTAATATTTTTCTTAAAATATTACAAAGTGTTCTAGGTGAAATTTTCTTTGAATAAGTGATATTCATATTTAAGCAATCATCTCAAAAGTACGAATTTGACAACTGAATAGCGACATTAAACATTTCTTTAAAAGAAATTACAGAGTATTTATAAAAACGTTTTGAATAACAAACAAAGTAATCCTAACTTTATATGTTCAAAGAGATATTTTTTAATGATTCATACAAAATATTAAAATATTAACCACTAAAAACCCTACGTGTGCATTTTACGTACAGCATTAATTTTGAATTTAAAAATATGAGTATAAGTATGAAGATCAATTATCTCAGTTCGATGGGCTATTTTCTTAGGAATGTACTTCACATTTTTTCCCCTTATAACTAATATTTATTACATTAGTTGTAAGAAAAAACAATATTTAGATAATAATTATATATATATATATATATATATGTGTGTGTGTGTGTGTTACAAATTTATGTTATAAATAAGGCTTACTCAATGTTAATCAGTTATATTAATCAGAAATGTGCGAGAGCAATTTATTGAATTATGAATAAAAATATAAATATATTAGTTAATTCAAGTGCTGTACTTTATAAGAAAATTATATTAAATATGAGAATTATAGATTTTTTATTCGATCATGTAGTAGAGTATTAAATTAATTTTAATGATAAGAAAGATTTAAGTGGAAAAAAAATGTAAAAAATAAATGATGATGACTTTTAAGAATAAAAAAAAGCTGGTTTGAAAACCTATGTGTAAATTATTGGATAGAAATTAAAAACGATTGCGGTAATTGTTTCACGATATTGGGAATTAATATTTAATCTCTTTAATAGAATTTTTACTCTTTCTCGAATATCCAAAGAGGTTTTTTATGTAACACAAGTATTTCAGTATCCAAACTTAATTAGTTTTCGAAACATCGTGTTTAGTCCCCGAAATTTAAATATCTTTAGATTAATCTCTAAGTCGAAAAAAGTAACTAAAATTGTGGGGAAAATAAATATGAATAGAAAGAAAAAAAAATCTAGTGAAATTAATTAATAATATTTTTTTAAGGATTTTTGGAAATTTAAATAATGTGTGATAAGTAATTCTTCCTTTATTGTCATTTCGCTTAAATTTTTTATGGCATTCTAGAAAATTTGCTCATTTGTTTCCGTATATTCTTACTCTAAATAAGCAGGATAAGTTAATAACTCTACAACACGCATTACAAACTGCATTATATATGATACTGCCGTTTAAATTAAATACAGATAATTACATCTAATAACAGTGAACATATTATCCTTCTATTTAATGTCCTTGCCAATATTGAGTATAATGACTTCTGATCCGTTAATTGATTATGTTGTTATTTAATGATGCATCCTAATAAACGAGTTTCTCATTAAAATGACCTCTACTTGTTCGAACCAGAAACTGAGAGACTCTCGAAGTAGATACATGATTAAACGCGCTTAATGATATCCTAATGGTTCTTGTAACGTACGCGCGAACTCTCTTGTCTTAGAAGATTAGTTTAGAATGTTCAGATAAATTAAGCCTGGAGTTTATTGTGAGATGGTGGAAGCATATACTAAAAACTTAAATATTTTGTTGTTACATATGTAAGGAAACTATGGCGGACATTTAATGCTTATTTATAATATATTTATTCTTCATAAATTTGAATTCTTGTAAAATGTGATGCATTATTTCTTCCCCTTTATTTTCATTCATTTGTAGAATTTTTAAGCAGAATTTAACCATATCGATGTAATATTTATATTTGGATTTTAGTTGTTATTGTTCTACGTTGTGATTTTTATTATGGTATTTGAATTGTCAGACTACACTGATGAAAGAAATTAAAGAGAATTTGCATATTTTATAAAATTGCATGAAAAGAACTAAATGAAAAACAACTGCTTCCAGATAAAAATGCATATCTTGTACGGCAAATGCGTAAGCGTGCACGTGTATGAAAAAGCGGAGTCAGCTGAAATACAGGCTTTATAAGTGTGTGTAAATTAACACGTATTCCGTTCGCCAGCACATCTCGGCGAATTTCTTGGTCTTATTTAGAACCAATTGGTTCAATTCAAAGTGTAACAGCAAAAATGAGTAACCACCAAGGTTTAGATTATGGAATGAGGTGGCAAAATGTGGGGGGCTAGAAGCAGGTCAATGTCAAGTTCAGATTTGTAGATAGTTCGAATTTAACTACAGCGTCGTGTGCAACTTATAGAAGCAGTTCCAGGATACTGGATCAATCGAGAGAAAGCCTGGCAAGATCGTCCAAGAGCCACGACGGCCAAAGAATATCCATTTGTTGATTATAGCAAGACGTCACAGAGGGGCTACAGCTTCTCAGCTCTCTCGTTACTTTTATTCAGCTATAGAAACCTGTGTATCAAGGATGACTGTTTCCAAAAGACTTTATGAGAGAGGGTTGTTCACCAAGACCTGCTATTTGCGTCCTGCTCACTTCTACGAACAGCAGAGTCCATTTATCAAGGTGCAGACAGCATAGATATTGGATTATGGATCAATGTCCGACCGTTCTGTTAATCAGTGAGACCCGTTTTAGCCTAAACACGGATTCATACATTCATATGGAGAGAACCAGAGACCCGCTACCTACCCTCCAATTACCATGAAATTGACAATTATGGCGGATTAAGTATAATGGTCTGGGCAGGCATCATGGTGGATGGCAGTTCATCTATCCATGTCATTGAAAGAGGCTTCGCTACTTGTTGTTAGGTACAGAAATGAGATCTTGTGGCCATATGTTCGTCTTTTCAGGGGTGCATGTGGCCTCGAGTTCATTTTAATGGCTGATAACGTGAGACCACATACAGCTCTTTTGGTCGACGAATTTCTAGAGAGTGAGGATATTCGCTGTATGGATTGACCATCCATGTCTCCAGACCTCACCCCTATAGAACATGTATGGGACTCTCCGGGGAAGGCAATTGCAACTCGCATCCCCCCTCCGAGAGCCATGCAGGAAATAAAAACAGCGTTGCTGAACGAATGGGACCAACTGCCACAAGAACTGATAAACTGCCTTATTTCAAGTATGACATCACGCTGCGAGGCTTGTATAGCTGTAAGAGGGGACTATATCCCTTACTAACCCATTTCTTTTGTTTATTCTGCAACCTCTGTTTCATACCTTCCATCTACAACGAGTGCTACGCCCAATAATGCGTATGTATTGCAATTGTTGAATGGTTTTTTTTGTTTCGTATTGTATAAATGCATGCATATATCAAATTTCATAAAAATCGGTCCAGTATTTCTAGAGATAATCACTCAAGTCTGTAAATTCACTTAATTTCTTACACCAGTGTACCGATGTAACTTATTCTTTTATTCATTTTTATGAAGATAAGCTATCTATCTATAATCTTGAAGTACTCAATTATTTGAGTATATGATGTTTAAAATATCATCTATGAAAAAATGCATTTTTAAAATAAATTCTTTCTTAATTTTTTAAAAATAATACCTTTAAATATTCTTTTCTAAGATTAAAATAATCTATTTGTCCTACTTTTTTCGTTGGTCAGCATGTTCCCCAGATCTCTACCCCATTGAAAATATCTGATTATAGTTTGCTGAAGATTAGATCATCACCCTCTCCAGCCACTGCAATTTATGAGAGATGGCCTAACTTTGATGCCACGTGGAATGACTTGCCCCTATCTATCACTCAAATCCAATTCAACTGCATGCCTAACCGGGTTAGAGCCATTTTATCTTTCAGAAGCAGTGAGAACTGATATTAGACTCTGTATATTCCTAAAGATCCTACCAATTTAATCATATTTATTCCATTTTATTATGTATACGCGTAATAAGTAAAATTTTGTTATTTGCTTTTTTCATCGTGTTACAATTTTCTTGGTCAGCAGTGTAAAATACTACCATTACATAATGCGAAATTTTGCTTACATGATTATTTTTATGAAAGTGTAAATAAATGTTAACAAGATAATTACTTCCTGGTACATCTTGTGGGGTTTGTTGATAATAATTAACATTATAAAACAAGTTATTTTCCTGTAGAGTCTGTCTAAAGAGAGAATTAAAAGTATCATAATTTTAATCTTTTAAATATATTATATTCATAAAATTTTAGTATTTT
Organism: Trichonephila clavata; assembly: GCA_019973975.1. Taxonomy (NCBI): domain Eukaryota; kingdom Metazoa; phylum Arthropoda; class Arachnida; order Araneae; family Nephilidae; genus Trichonephila; species Trichonephila clavata. Next base: position 34,860 of record BMAO01010009.1, read on the forward strand.
ATGGTTTTATATATTTTTTTAGTATTTTACGAATGTAAGTATTTTAATCATATAATTAATATAAAAAGTTTGAAAAGATTTTTAAGATCTAAATAAGAGACAGAATACTTTTCTGTATATTTACATTATTTTTTTAAAAAATAAAAGTGATATTATATTAAGTCTATTTATAGTAGCCTGCTTGATTTATTGAAGGATTTTTGCAGATTTTTATGTGCTGAAACTGTTTGGAACTTAATGGGACTTTTGTGAAATTTGAGAGTTAAAATAATATGTGTGGCCATTTAAAACTACTAACTAATATTCTTTGTTTTTCATAGTATGTTCAAACACGGTAATTAATATTTACATCACTAATTGCAGATTTTATAAAAGTTTTATTATTTTGAAAATGTTTGTTGGAGAATAAACGAAAGCAGTGATTCCTAAAGAGGTTTATATTGACCCCTAGATGTCTACAACGACCTGCAAGGAGTCCATGTCAGAGGAAAAATAAATTGGGGGTACATAAAGTGTAAATAGGGTCTTCGATAGTGACTCTCATCATTTAATCAGGTCGTGACTTTGTTTTAACTTTTATTGAATGGAATAACCATAATACACCAGATATTACCTTCTTACTTGCAAAATATTTTATTATGCTTGTAATATAAACGCAAATATCTATCTACAAAACTAAAATTAGAGAGTAAGAAAACGCATGTATGCCCAAATTTTATTAAAACAAGGATCATCATTTCTGCATCTCTTGTCAGAATTAAGCTAAAGAAGTATAATATTGGACGTGAATTTTTCTAGTATCTGTGCTACAGACTGTATGCCAGGAACACGACGGTTTAACCAGCGTTCATCATTTAAATGCCCTCTCTTTATATTTTGTAACTACATTTGAGAAAGCTTTGACTAAGGCAATCACTCCACAGTAGGCAATCAATCCATATGATCATACTGAAAATAAATAAATATCATATTACAAGAGGAATAAATGCTAACGAAGATTTTAAAAGTATAGTTCAGAAAAGGATATCAGCAATCCTTGCTTTGAAATGATGAACCTGTTCGTGAGAAAGTTCTTAATTGTGCTTTTCCTAGAGAAAAAAAGTTTTAGCAATTGCTAATATCAAAAGGACTGATCATTAACCAATGAGATTTAGAACTAAACCTAACAAAGTTGGTGCCAATGTTGAAAATTTGTTATTAAAACATCAAATTAAAAGCATTGTTTGATGATCAGTTATTTTATGTAGCAGATATTTTATGTGTTAATTGAATTCTAATTAATAAAAATTTCTTTTAATTTCGCCACTACACTTCCCTACAGTTAGAAAATTAAATCTTTTAAAGTAAATAACGATTATAACAGCCGTCAAAAGCACATTTAAGTAAGTACTCGAATTTGCAAAAATTCAATATCAGGTAAGCAGAAAACATGGCAAGAGGTTTATGAGAAAAAAAAGTGTTTGGAAACCTCTGAGAGAGGGAGAGAAATATAGTATTATTTACAAATGATAGCATACTTTTCCAGCATTTTGCGTCTCTTTAATATATGTTGTTTAAATGTCTAAAAATAATGCCATTATTTTTAGTAAACTTATATAATTCTCTTTACTGATTGATAATATTGTATAAAGATTATTCAAATGCCTCAAAAAGTATACTATATTTGTTAGTTGTCTTAATAAAGGATATTTTTGTATCTAAATGTAATGACAAAATCAGTGTTCGATAAATATAAATTTATATTAGTAAATATAAGCCCATAACATATGATTTTAAACACACACACACACACGCACACACACACACACAGTATCATTTTATTAAGGGGTACGGCACACACATGAATTTTAGAAAAACGATCGATTTGACTTTTTTATATTTTTGAAAAGTTTAAACATATTTCTGCTTAAAATGATACATGATATATGGAAATACAATAATTCGAAGTATTTTATTTATTTTTTAAAAGGAATCCACTTTCTTTGATGCGTGACAGGTGCTCCTCGAGGAACACCTGTCTTTCATAATGCTTAAATTTTCGATAACAGCGCGATTTGTTTTGTCCACAATTAGTAGAATTTTTTTTTACACATAAATAAAACGATTTTTCTTTGAAGAAAGGAAAAGACAACTCAGTACAGTTTTTTTTTTTCGTTTGGTTTGTTTTAAAATGGAATTATTCTTGCTTGAACTTGCTAATCGTGAGTTCTAATTTATTTATCCAGATTTTTTTTTCTGTTTAATCCACGTTTTACACTAAATTATTTATTAGTATTTTATTAACGACAAAAATTTTTGGGAGATCTAAAAAATATTTAAAAACTCAAAAATGTGGGCGCTTAAAAAATGATTGTTCAAAATGTTCCAGCTATCTCATCAGCACAGAAACTGTTATTCAAAGTGCTTCAACACGAAAACTTTTTTCAAACAACAGTTTACATGAAGATATGATGATGATGATGAATGTCCAGAGGAACCGAGCTCATCCGAAGAGGGTTTAGAGCTACAACCGATCCCTCGGGAAACAACCACTCTCACACCCAGATTTTATTGCAAAAAAAAAAATCAAAGTTTACATTTTAAACAATTCCAACTTTTTACAAATACAAAAGAAATAGTAAAAATATACAAAACAAATGCACCACAAAGACAAAAAAAAGACAGAAAACAGGAAGCATAAATAATTACATTAAAAAAAATAGTTTCTTTGGAATAAATTTCCAGTTGATGACACACCACTTCCTGTTGATATTTTCCCGCCATTTGGTTTTTCAGTTTTCAGAAAAAGGAAATGATTCATCAAAAGGAGGATTACTTTTTCCCCCCAGATCTCCTCCCCCATTTTTTTTTTAAAGAAACATAAAAGAAGATAGTAGCAGTTAAAAATAAAATAAATAAAGAGAAAAGGGGGGGGGAGATAGATTATTGGATTTTATTGGAGATATCATTTTTTGCTACAAAAAATGGAAGGAAGTTATGAAAAAATGTTTTAATAGAATTAAATTTATTGAATAAAGCTTTATTGAACTTTGCTGTTTGTAAAAACTGTGGCCATTCCATCTTATTGGAGGCTTCTAAAAGAGTTGGAATTGTGTATTTCAGGGAACTTTATTGTAGTTTTTGCGCAAAAAAACATGGTTTCCATACGTCAACTAAATTAAATTATAAAAATAAACTTTTCCACTTAAATATCAGATTGGTATTTGCTTTCAGATCTATTGGAAGAGATCGTTCAGCTACAGAAACATTCAGTGAACTTATGAACTTGCCATCTCCACTTGAAAAATTCCGTACTTCTACAGAATTGTTGTTCGACTCTTTTAAATTTACCTGTGAAAAATCAATGAGAAATACTTTGAGGAGGTAACACGAATAGAAGGTAGACGAGACAATGCTGTTGCCTTAGATATTCATGGCAGAAAAGAGGATACCAGTCCCTCAATGGTATTGTTACAGCTACGAGTGTTGATACTGGAAAAGTTATTAACTTTGAAGTGTTTTCGAAACATTGTCGGTGCAAAACTATATTTAATTCTGTTCATGAAC
>BMAO01010010.1:0-44577 GCA_019973975.1 Trichonephila clavata
GATCAAAAAATATTCTTACATAAGTATTATTGCATAAATTTTCATTAAATTTGTAACTTTTTTTATGCATAAACGTACAAAAATTGCCAAACAATTCAACCAAATGACAAAGAAATTGTAAAATTAAAATTTAGATATTCCTCTAACAATCAAACTGAAAAGAATTTTAATGAATTGATATCAGAAAAAAAATTTTTTTTCCAAATATTCACAGTAAAATCACGTTGTTTTGTAATTATTAAAAATTTCTATGAAAACATTAATTTACAGGCAGAAAATTTGCAAGTTTATAGAAGAGAGTAGCTGAGTACTTGTACCACAATATATATTTTGTACAGTTTAAATTATATGAGTATTTGTATTGAGTTATGAAATAAAAAACAGTACGCGTCAGTACCATAGCTTAGAACAGAGAATCTCAAACTTGTCATGTTTTTCAATATGATCTGGGCCCTTGCATACATAATATTGAATTTTTGAAAATTCATGAACTTCAAATGTGTTTTGGATAGTTGGTATATTTTGGTAGCTCGCTGCTATTTTAAAAACACATTTACTTTCTATCTGTAGTGAGTGTTGTGTGAAAAACTAAAAATACATGTTAATTTTAAACATTTATAGATAAAAGTTAAAATTAGTACCTGTTACAAGAGTAAGAGAGTAAAAACAAATGCTTTCATGTCGCTTTAGTTACAAATTTTTAATACTTAGCATAAATTTAGTTAGGTTTTACCTTAAACCTCCTCGGTTAGTAACGTCCAGTCTATTTTTTTTTTTCATAAAAAGAAACAAATTAAAAAAACTTTTATCTTTCAAATTAACAAAATAATGCAAAAAGCAACTTTTTAATTATCTCTATAAAACCCAGATAAATCTTACCCTTAATTGGGCAGAATTTGATTTATCTATTTCTGATATACAATTTCAATTTCCAAATAATCAACAACAAAAAAATACTAATAATTATATATAGCTTTTTTATTTTTCATTAAATGTTTATAATTATTATGTACCTGAGATGTGTGTGTGTGTGTGTGTGTGTGTTTTCAATTGCTTATAACAAATGCTTTTTAGTAATTTGTATTAATATTGGTTTAATTTACTTGAATATTTTGAATCAGCAGAAAGAAGAAAAAATTTCACACTAAATTCTGAAAAATAAATTTTCTGAAAAAAAATATTGTTTCTAAATTTTCAGTTAAATTAGCCTCTTTACATGAATCTTTATTTAGTAGCAAATGACATAAATGGGCTTTCGACTTTCAAATAATATACTGAGAGAAAATCATCTGATGCATTTTGTAAATGAAATGAAAATTAAATTTTTTTTTATTTAGTGCAATAAATATTTTTTTTAGAAACATGTTCTCAAAAAAATTAATGGATACTAAAAATGCTAATGAAAAGGACATTGATGGATTAAATTTAAAAAAACTGGAGTGACAATGAAGTTTTAAAACATTGAAAAGAATTGGAACAAAAATTTTCGGATACTAAAAATATTAATGGAGTAGGAATTGATGGATTAAATTTTTTCGAAGAAATAAAATCTTTGCGATGTTTACCAAAGAGGGTATGTCACCTATTGATGTTTTAAATTATATTTATGAAAACAATCTTATCGATACATTTCCAAATATTGCAATAGCTTTAAGGATTTCTTTAACCGTGCCAGTTTCGGTGGCTACTGGAGAACGAAGTTTTTCAAACCTAAAATTATAAACAAGATATCAATCATTGGCATGGCCAAGTAATTTTAGCGCGTTTTTCACATGTTGTATTTTTGCAACTATTGAACTCTTTACTAACAGAAAGTAGTGTACTATATATATATATTAAAAAAATTTTAATTTTTTTAAAAACAATTAAAAAAATTTTTTTTTTACTTATTAAATTTAAATATGATTTGTCTCATCTAGGGCACAAATGCGACCAAATGCCGAAAACCCGAGGTCAATCGGTTAATTATTGGCTGAGAAAAAGGTACGACAAAATATGGAACGAAGACGAAGACGTAGACGAAATTTGCGTCCTAATAGCGCTTTTTTTACACTACGTGAAAAACGCGCTAAAAACTACATGCGATCTACTATGGCGCAGGAGAGATTATCGTACTTGTCAATTATACCATAGAGAGCGAAATTTTGGTTAAATTAAATATAAAGGAATTGATGCTAGCATTTGTAGCTGCTAAATCTAGGAGAATCAATATATTTGAATATATTTTCTAATTTTTATATTTTAGTTTAAAATTTTATATCATTTTTGTTTTGTTTTTAAAATTTATGAAATAATAATAAAAAAAAGCAATAAGACAAACGTGTCTTAATGTTATAATTTTAAAGCTTTTCAGTTCGAAAGTCAAATTTCGAATACTATAAATGAGAATTTCATATTTTATTTGTAGCACTTTATAAAAGTGCAACAGAACCCCATAAAGGGGCGCCGAATTTCAACTTGAGCAAGGGCGCCTAATACTCACGCGGCGGCCCTGATTGCATGCACTTTTGCATGCTTGCATTTAAAATTCTGGTGGTTACACCGGTTTTTAATGTACCATTATTTCACATTTGAAAGGGCTCTTTTCCCGCTTACATTTACCTGTCATCTTGAAACTTTAATAAAAAAAAACAAGATATCAATCATTGGCATGGCCAAGTAATTTTAGCGCGTTTTCCACATGTTGTATTTTCCAATAATGCAACTAATGAACTTTTTACTAATAGAAAGTAGTACTGTACTTAAAAAAAAAAATTTTTTTTTTAATTATTAAATTTAAATATGATTCGGCTCATCTAGGGCACAAATGCGACCAAATGCCAAAAACCCAAGGTCAATTGGTTGCTTATTGGCTGAGAAAAAGGTACGACAAAATATGGAACGAAGACGAAATTTGCGTCCTAAAAGCGCTTTTGTTCCTCTACGTGAAAAACGTAAAAATTTTACCTAGACAAATGTAATGGCAGTTTTATTAGTCTATAATAATTTTTTCTTCTTGGGGTTTGTTACGTCATCAGCGCATTGTAGCGCCATCTGTAAGCATTTGTTGAGAGCTGTACCCCAACAAAGGCGGGTGAACTAATAAACTAGGCTTAGCTTTTTGCAAAAGATTGTTTTTTATCTAACCAGTTCACAGTCCACACAACAATTTGACGAAATATTTGTCCTTCTCGCCATAGAAATGGGTAACAAGTCTGAAAATAAAAATATCAACAAGTTAGAGACCTTTACCTCGGAAAAAACAGTGTCAAAGGATACTAGTGTCACTGTAATCGAAGTAAAGCTCAAAAAAATTGAGCAATTGCGGATCAATCTGTATAAAATGGCTGAAGGTTATTGTGAAATCGAAGCGTCCGAAAATTTGGAAGCTATTCACCTGGATATCGAAGATATAAATGAACGGATCGAAAAAACCAAGGTAATTCTCAAACTTTTAATGCATTCTTTGAAAAATACTGAAAATGTAAACATTAATGTTAATGGCAATGGTAAACATTTTATCCGTGAACCTCAAATTCCATTGCCAGAATTTTCTAATTTTAAAAATCAGTTTTTTTATATGTAATAATGATCAATTGAATGATTCGCAAAAGCTATACTATCTTCGAGCATCTCTGAAAGGAGAGGCAAAGCTCTTGGAATCGCTTAGCGATAGTTTCGATTCCCTCTTTAAAGCATTAGAACCAGGGTGGGCATTACGTCGATCGCGATCGACCGGTGGACCGCTAAGACATTTTGGGGCGACCGTTTAAAAATTTTACCAGTTAATAATTATATACTAAAAATTCAAGATCAGCTGACAGAACGCAGACTAAGCCTTCTACTGACTATAACTACGAAAACTAACTTTAGATAAACATTTTTTTATTTCTTTTTAAGTTTGTATCGTGCTTTGCTTTAAACGCGGCTTTAAAAGTGTTTTTTTATTTTAGTTCTGTAGGTAAGAACATATTCCGTACTTATTATTAAGTTATAATAATAACCTCTTTTCTTACCTCAACACACCTACGGCATTGGGCAGTAGCGTACACAAGAATTTTTAAAGGGAAAGGGGTCGAGGGTTGATAGTCTAAAATTCTCGTATCATACCCCAATACGCAGCCAAAAGTATTTTTTTGATTGTCGGGAACAAAAAAAAAGTAAAAAAATAAATTTCTGATTAAATAATTAGCAATAAAATAAAAAAATTACTAATAACAAATACTTTTTTACATTTTACGTATTATATATATGGGACTATAATGAATCGGGGGAAAAAAATGAAAGGTTTTATGTGAGATGGAGGATCCAGATCCGTGGACCCCTCCCCCGCCTTTCTGTGCGCCATTGACACTAGATGGACCGCAACTCCTTGAAAATATCAGAAAGTAGCCCTTACCCGGAAAAGTCTGCCCACCCCTTCATTAGATCGTTATGAAAACAAACGTCAGTTGATAGATTACCATTTCCTTGAAATAATAAATTATGAGGGAACTAGTTTGTTATTCTGGGTCTACGTGCCAAACGCTGCTTGGCGCGATAAAGAATCACGCCAAGCAGCTCATGTCTTTGGAATGGAATCCAAGATCGCGGCTGCGCACAGTGGTCAGTTTTCCCGATCTGGCGCACGGAAACCCCAAAAATGAAATTGTACAGAAAGAAAAAAAAACAACTCACAATTTATGGTCCTCTTGAGTTCTTTAGCCATGTGGTAAACATTTTTTGTCAGTACGGGAATGGAAATTTTCAACAACCATTGGTATATATCGGGTTTGTTCTTTCTACAAGAAACACTTGCGAGCCTCATTTTCCAGTCCGAAGTTCAATCGTTTTGTCTGAAAAAGATTTTGCAGATTTTAGCGGGTTTTTTTTTTTGAAAATACATGCCATGGGTAAGTAATTTCTTGATTTGACTTTCAAATTAGGTTCAAGTTCGATTAAAAATTATAAAAACATAACCTTTTGCACAGTAACTCCTAATAATATATGTTGGTTTTTTTGTGTTTAATGGACTAGAACTTTTGGGATTGACACGGAATGATCATAGTAATATATTTAATTTAATACCAAATTTAGCTGCTACTTCCTGCAACTCCCATAGTTATGATTTTTTTTCAGCGTTGGCCGATGGTAGTACTCGGCGTGCATTATTCGACGTGTGGAAGAAAGAGCAAGATCCCAAGCGCAAAACTAATACTGTTTTGAGTTTTGTTAGGACTACAACGGACTTTGATAAATATGAGGACCAGCTGCAATTAAAATTTAGAAAAATTGTTAAAAATTTCTGCTTGTTTGTGGGGGGGGGGGATGAGGTGCCGTAGAAATGAAAAGTTCTTCTCCAAGTCGAATGATGCGTGGTTGTCGGGGGGAGTAAGATTTATACCATACAAATCAACTCCAGGTCGACCCTCAAAGTCATTCGGGGAATGCAAAGCCACGGCAAAGAGGGAAAGAGTACGTCCTCTTCTTGCTTCAGCAAGCAAGCAAGAACTAGCATTTGCAACAAGAATGTCAATGTAAGCAGCTGGAGAAAGAGATGCTGCCTTAATTTTGAAACAAGAGACTACTTGCTCACCTAGACGTGCTACTCGCCTGAAGAAATGTTTAGCTCGACCGCCAGAATCGGAGAAAAAAATGACTCCTGACCAAGCCTTGGCTCTTTATGTAAACACCAAAATGTCAAAAGGCCAATATAATAGAATAAAAGAAAATAGCAATGAGTTCCACGCTGATATTTACCCCAACTATAATAAGCTTATAGAGTCTAAAATTAACTGTTATCCTCCTGGTATCGTCACTGATGAAATATCAGCAGAGATTCCAATGCAAGCGCTTGTTGACCACACGAGTCCAGTGAACCTTGTGCTAGTGACTCAGAATAATCCAATAACTAGTTCTACAATTTACTAGTGACTTGGCACTCGAAAAATGACCTAAGTATCGTTTTTTTATTTAATTATATTATCTTATCTTTTATTTAGTTATATTATTATCTTTCAATTGATATATTACTTTCGTATGCTTCAAAATTAAAAAATGAAAAATATAAACAAACAAATTAGGGAATTCACCCCTCCCCCTCTTCTTTAGATTAAAAAAAAAACTAAAAAAAGCCTTGTGATTAAAAAAAAATTCATTTTAAAAAGTGAAATAATAACTAAAAAAGATGTTACAAATAAAGCAGGATATTTCCTATGTATTATATTAATGTAATTTCTTTTAAAAGCCTGCATGTAAAATTTACTAATTAAGGCATTTTGTATTAATAATTTTATAATTTTAGTCTTATCATCATTTTTTTTCCATAAAAATATGATGTTTCGATATTATGTGAAGCAAAAAACTTTAAATGTGGGAGATATTAGACTTTTGGTCAAATTTTAGCATATATATCATTTTATTATTTTTTTCTCCAAAATTAATTAAGATTTTGTAAAATAGATAGATCCCTTTAGGTGTTTAAAACATCCTTAAAAATATTACAAAAATTTCATGTCAAAAAATTAATTAACCAAAAAGAAAATTTTTTTTTAATTTTTGAAAAAAAAAATTAAATTTGTTATTTCTTGGTAAAAAACAAAAGAGAATAACCAATTTACACTAATTACTATGATTTTTGATAATTAGATATAATTATGAAGACTTCAAAGCTATAAAATAATTTCCGTGCGCCAGATCGGAAAAACTGACCACTGTGCCGCGTAGCGGTAAGCGATCGTCAGGAAAATAATTTTAAAGAACTTTCGAAATACAGTAAAATCTATTTCGAATGAAGAATGTAGGAAGAGATTGAGAATAACCAAGATTAATAAAAAAGTGAATATCAATATAATCTAAAAAAATATTTACTGATAATAATATTATGCAATATATACAGGGTGTCCAGCCTTAATGTGACCCAATAGCTAATTCCCGAACCGTTCGGTTTAGACAAGCACTTCCAATTTGAAAAATGTTTTAAAAAAGGTAAAGAATGCTTTTACGTGCTTTTCGAACCAAACAGCCTATTTAGTAAAAAAATTACAAAAATTAAATTTTTATACGGTCCCCAGGTCCTATCACTTATATTTAGGAAAAGATGCAGTTCACAAAAACAAAGTAAACACAAAAAGTTTCATTTTATTACGATAAAAACTGACCGAGTTATGCCTACATAAAATTGAAGCATCTGAATTGCTCAGAAAAGGGGGTCGTATATACATTGAGTTTAGAGAACAGTAAAGTTTTGTGAATAATATGTGCAAAATTTTTTCTCGTATCATTTTATTAAATAGAGACGTTATATGAATGCTAAAATATAATTTTTACTACATAAATAAAAAAAATGCTTAAAGGGTGCCGAGTCCTTTTAAACACTACGTATTAACCTTTATTGTATATGTGCATTGTTATGTTTGATTGTATTTGTTTAATATGTTAAAATTTAATTTTTTTTAACATGTTCTATTTCTTGTATATATTCTCCCTTTGTCAAATTACTGCTTCTGTTAATATCCTTAGATTCTTGTTTAAAAACTAGTTCCCCTCAGCGATCATTTATTCTTGATCAAATTCAAACTTGACATAAATTAGTTAAGACCCTACTAATCTTAATTCACTATCTACAGAAAGAGCAAAAGAAAAACATCATAGTAATATTGAAACATCGTTTTAAACATCATAGATTGACAATTTGCATTGCTGTATGGCAAACAATAAAAGTTAAATAAATACAACTTGTACCTAAACGATTAAAACAACTTATTTTAACAAATAGCAGCAAAAGAATGTAGGATTTGCCGTTCAAATTATAGCATTATATAAAATGATGCGCCAATCATGAATCAGAGGCTTTATTATATCAGAATGACCAAATTAACTTAAATAATGTTTAAAATGACTGCCTTCTCCGCAGAAATGCAGTATCGAATCCGCGTCAGAAACTCCGCCTGTAGCTTCCACAACATAGTTAGTGTCACAGACCTGCATGCCATGCTGATTCGATTGAGTAAATCGGATTTACTCGTGGGATTCACATTCGTACACTTTGCTTTTTAGGAAGCCCCAGAGAAAGAAATCCAGAGGACTTCGGAAACTTCATCTTCTAAAAAATCGGCTAATGGTCCAGATAAAATTTCCGTGTATGATTCTGATGTTAAAGAGGTTCATCGAAATACATTGGGCCAATTAAGGTGCTCTTCCATATTCCGCACCACACATTCACCGATCAACGAACTCGGTGGCGATTCGGTCGTATGAGATGTGGGTTTTCGAGGGACCAATAATGCGTATTCTGCGTATTAATAGTGCTTTGCCTCAAGAATTGGCATTCATCCGACCACAAAACTTCATTAAAAAAATCTCGATTTTCATCCAATGTATTTAACACGAAATTGCAAAAATCAAAACGACGCTCCTGATCTCCGGGCATTAGTTCCTGCGCCAGGACTGAACGATAAGGATATGCATGTTCCACACCGTCGATTTTTAGTAGGAACAAGCCTTGCTAATATCCCGGACACTACTTTCAAGATGAGCCAGGGCATATCCTAGAACATCCTCAGTGGGTATCCGCAAGCTTGAAGGTGTGGCACGAGACAAAAGAATACGTCTATGACAACTCCCGGTTTTATACAAGCGTTGAACAGCACGGGCAATTAATTGTACAATAAGATGGATGTCTTCGACTGAGAAATTTAATTGAATTAAGTCTTGCCGCCTCTCTCTTATTTCGATTACACTGCACATACAACAGTACCATTTCGTAGTATTCTTCATTTGTATACATCTCGTTCTCCCTTACTAGAATTCGTAATATTGCAATTGCTAGCGACTACACAAAAGATTTTTAATAATCACCATGATCAGTACCGCAGCAAATAAGCCTATTTTTTTTTTTTTGGAACTGCTTTTGAAATGTTTTCATCGCCCAAAATATTTTATTTTGTCTATATTTTACACGTACAGAATACATTTTATTTCTTAAGTACTCAATTATTGTATTATTAATGTAATTTATGTACTTTTAAATTTAAAAACGATTTACGTAAGAGTGACGTGCAAGAGCGAAAGTTTCCTGGCAGAGCTCCAATTAATTTCACTTTGGAGACGGCCCCTAACTAGATTCTTGAAAACGGCCGGAAAAATTGAGGAAATATACGTTTTTCTAAGTTCCATAACTCGGCCAGTTTTTATCGTAATAAAATGACACTTTTTGTGTTTACTTTGTTTTTGTGTGTACTGCATCTTTTCCTAAGTATAAGTGATAAGACCTAGGGACCGTATAAAAATTTAATTTTTGTAATTTTTTTCTAAATACTCTTTTTGGTTCGAAAAGCACGTAAAAATATTCCTTACCTTTTTTAAAACATTTTTCAAATATGAAGTACATGTCTAAACTGAACGGTTTGGGAATTAGCTATTGGGTCACATTAAAGCTGGACACACCCTGTGTATATATTATTATATAATACTATTAATATAATATTATATAGTAATAATTATTATATATTCATATAGTTTGATTTAACAATAATTATTTTATATAATAATAATAATATAATATAATTTAAAAGCAATTATAAAAAAAGAGAAACCACTTCGTATTGCAAAAAGAAGCGTACATAAGAATACTCATTTAATATAAAAATTATAAATAAATAACAAAAAAATAACTATGAATAAACAACATCATAAAAATAAATAACGTAATAATACTTATGAATACATAACAATTATAAATAACATGTTCACTAATCATAAATATAATTGAAAACAATTACAAATGACGATTTTTATACGATTATCACAAAAATAATAATTGTATTTTTATATTATATTACTAGCTTTTACCCGCGGCTCCGCTCGCGTTGATGTCTTTAAATAACTGTCCAAGTCGTAATTACACTGCTGGCCACCGTAAATGCAACACCCTGAAGGAAGCACGTAAATAACATGAAATTTACAGCATGCATTAACGGAGGTGAGATTTGCAAATGATTAGAATTTCAGCGCAGCCACACATCACGCACGCCTGTGGCGCCACCTCAAAGCGCTATTTAAGGCTTGAAGATTTCAACGATTTCAAGTTCGGCAATTGTGTTTTTCTTGTGGTTTTTTCAAAAAACGATCAGTTATGTCTCGTAGAAAACAGTGATCAGCTTTTGATCAAGTATCCGAGTTCGACAGAGGAAGGATAATGGCCTACCGAGATTGTGGATTTTGGATTGTGGGATTTTTTTTATTGTGCTTGACTGGAACAAATAAAATATAAAAATTCTAAAATTGAGCTTAGTTTAAAAAAACTGAAAACGTAATTTATTATAATAATTAACAACAAAAAATCAATAACTTAAAGTATTAATATTTTTAAAAATCGAAAGTATCTACGTTTAATGTATAATTTCTCTTTAAAAGAGCTCAAAACAAAATATTATTCTAAGATGCTACTGTATACCATATTATATGTTCTTCTGTTAGTTTCAAATATGCGAAAATTTGGGCATTGGACACACCGATCAGGCTACACATAGTTGGCCATGGGGAAAACATTGCTTTTCCAAATGCAACCCTGCTACCTGAAATGTTAGCTTTGTTAATAGCAACAGTAAAACTGGAATTTGAACTCGTTTGAATTAAAATGGTAGGTCTCAGTGGGGATACTTGGAATCCGAGGTATGATAACACTATATCCCTTTTCATGACATATGTTAAAATATTGGCACCAAGTATATTCTCCATCACTTTTGTGATCCAAAGCCTCGTTTCTTTACATAGTCGAGGAACATCGAGATTTTGGATAAGTATAACTGGTACATTTAGTTTTAATTGAAGTTTATGTGAGGGTACACCCGAAAGTTCAAGTGAATTTAAGAACTCCGTGGGATATGAAGTACTTTGTTCTTTATCCATGATTGTATTCATTGATAAATATTTCTTCATCCCCCCCTTCCCCGCACGTCGTTTAAATTTTCAATGTTGATTTTATGGACAATGACATTATATAGTCGTGGAGCATCGATATTTTGCATTAACATAACTGGTTCATTTATTTTTAATTGAAGTATATATGAGGGTACACCCGAAAGTTCAAGCGAATTTATGAAGTCCGTGGGACATGAAGTACTTTGTGTTCTGTATCCATGGTTGTATCCATTAATAAATATTCCTTCATTTTCCCCACACGTCTAAAATTTCAGTGTTTATTTTATTGACAAAGTCATTTTTAGGCGCCAATATTGATCTTGCGCGCAACCACTGATCCCAATTTAAATTTTGTTGCAAGCCCGGGTAAATTTGAGCAATAAGATTTACATCATTTTCTTCCACATTACGAAATTCTCTGGAACTAAAATATAACCTCCAGCATTTGCGTCCTAACATCCATAACCGATTTTCAATTGCGTCTCTGCATAATGTTCTGAATCTACGTCATTATGAAGATGCTCTCTCATATTCGTTTTATGACTGAATTTTTCAAGTACCTCCTCCTATAAATAATAATAAATCCTATAAATAAAGTACCATTCCTCCTATAATATCTGTACTTTCTCGTAAATCCTGAAGAGTCCGATTTAACGCTCCTATAGCTTTCTTGTGAGACATCGTACTTTCACCCCACACTAAAAGCTTACATTGTGGAAGCATCCTGCCTTGAGAGCTATTTTTTCTGAAATTTCAGACAAGTGAATCTTCAAATGCAAGATTAAGCGATAATTTTAAAACGGAATGTGCAGTACGACCATTGGTCAGTAAAATCGCGGTTATACCAGAAGAAGCCATAGCAACTGCTATCTTCTAGGTTTTTCTGATGGCCATTAATAATAAGTTTAGCAAAAACGTTTTTTCTGTTCCTCCAGGGGCTTCGAGAAAAAAGAGTGCACCACTGCCGGATTCTATTTTGCGTAACACTTCTTGGAAAACGTGATTTTGTTCTGGAGTTAATTGAGGGATAAATTCTGTTACTTGATGTTGCAATGTATAAAATCGTAGCTTAATTTTCTCAAGTGATTTCATTATCGAAACCATTTCCGTCGACACGTCTAGGGCTAATAATTCCAAAACCATGTAGCTTTTTCCTAACTATTCTGATAACCTTTATTGCTTTTCATTGTAGATGTGTTCATTGAAAGGCAAATTCGGTTGTTTTTCGTCGCAAAATATCTTCCGCCATGTAGTCTTTGTACTTATTCCAAAAGGTTTGAGGATTAGAAAGCCCGAAGATGAAATAAGTATTGCGTAAAGCTCCCTAATTTTATTCGGCGAGTGATATTGTATGGCTTCTCCTCCATAGAAATATCTAGTATATATATCTTCAAAGTAATACTTCCACGTAAAATATCTAAGTTCAGTATAAGTGAAAAATTTGTGCAAAATATGAATATTGTATAATTAGATTTTTAAAAAAAATTCAAAGTGATAAACATTCGAAAAATCAAAACTTTTTATGAAACTGTCAATTACCATAAAATTTTCAATATCACGCGCGCAATTCGCTAAAACTTTATTTCATTTCCCTCTTTAAAAAGTGGGAGAAAACTGGCATTGTCGGAAATGAAAACTTCTTAGCCAACTTGGCGATATTTCTCAAAGTTTGAGTTTGACATTTAACAAACGTAACGTAATAAACGTTAGACGTTTAATAAAAAACCATTTAAAAATTGCTTTTTGTAAAGATACTAAATTACTCTATGTTTCAGTTATTTGTTACAAATGTGTGTGTGAGAAAATTTTTATTAAAATTTCCATTATTGACCAAATGCATAATTTTGCGCCCACTTGGCGGGGAGTAAGCAACGTCAACGTTTTACCCGCATAGTTTCCGTTCCCTTAGGAATATAGAGATAAAATATATCCTATGTTACTCGCTGATAATGTAGCTTTCCATTGGTGAAAGAATTTTTTAAATCGGACCAGAAGTTCCCAAGATTAGCCGGAACAAACCGACAGACAGACAAAAATTTTAAAAAATGATTTTTTGATATAAGTACCGTACATACCTTTAAATGCATTCCATAAAAAGCTGCTAATTTGAAATTACAAACAGACACTTCAATTTTATTTATTTTTATAGATAAAAAAAATTACCTAATGTTTACTAAAAATCATAATGAATAGCAAACAAAAAGCACTGCAAACATGCAATGTTCCAAAAACTGCAAGTTCCGGCAACGAATTTCATCGAACAAGGAACGTTTAAAAAACATTTTTTAAAAAGTAAATTAAAATGAAAATGGGTGATATATATTTTTTAGCAATAATTAAAAGTACACAACTCATTCTTTAAAAATAAAATATCCTAGTACTCATCTATATATATAAAGGAGAAAAGCGACTCACTGACTGACTGACTAATCACGAAATCTCTGGAACTATTCAACCTACAGACTTGAAATTTGGTAGACATGTTCCTTTGATAGAGTAGACATCAGCTAAGAAAGGATTTTCCGAAATTCGAAACGCAAGGGGCGTTACGGGGGGTTAAGGGCTTTAATAATAATTGATTCCATGTTTAAACTACTTGATGTACAATCTTGAAATTGGGTAAGCGGATTCCTTTCAGAGAGTAGAGATCCGCTACAAAATGAGTTTGGTGAAAATCGACCCCCAAGTGGCGTTGCAGGGGCTTAGGGGGCGTTATAGATAATTATTTCCATTTTTAAACTATTTGACGCACTGTCTTTAAATTGGATATATATAGATTCCTTTCGTAGAATAATGATCAGTTACAAAACGGGTTTTGTGAAAACAGACTTCTAAGTGGCGTTGCGGGGGATTAAGGGGCGTAATAGATAAATATATCCGTTTTTAAACTACTTCACCTACCTGCTTGAAAATTGGTAGGTAAGTTTTCTTTCCTGGAGTAAATATCCGCTACAAAATGGGTTTTGGGAAAATTGACCTCCAAGGGGTGTTGCGGGGCGGGGGGTTTAAGGGGCGTTATAAATTCCTATTTTTAAGTTATTAGACGTACAGTCTTGAAACTTAGTAAGCAGATTCCTCTCATAGGGTAGAGATACGCTAAAAATGGGTTTCGTGAAAATTGCTCCCAAGTGGCGTTGAGGGGACTTAAGGGGCGTTATAGATAATTATTTCCATTTTTAAACTATTAGACGCACAGTCTTTATATTTGATAAAGAGATTTCTTTCATAGAGTAGAGATCAGCTATAAGAAGGTTTTGTGAAAACAGACCTCTAAGTGGCGTTGCAGGGGAATAAGTGGCGTAAGAGATAAATATTTTCGTTTTTAAACTATTTGACCTACCTGCTTGAAAATTGGTAGGAATGTTTCTTTCATGGAGTAAATATCCGCTACAAAACGGGTTTGGAGAAAATTGACCCCCAAGGGGTGTTGCGGGGGGTTAAGGGCAGATATAAATAATTATTTCTTTTTTTAAACTATTAGACTCACAGTCTTGAAATTTGGTTAGCAGATTCCTCTCATAGGATAGAAATACACTGCAAAATGTGTTTTGTGAAAATCGACCCTTAGGTGGTGTTGCGGGGGTTCAAGGGGCGTTATTGATAATTTTTTTGCATTTTTAATTAATTGGACGCACAGTCTTCAAATTTTTCTAAGCAGATTCCTTTCATAGAGTGCAATTCCCCTACAAAATGGGTCTTGTGAAAACAGACCCAGAAGTGGCGTTGCGGGGGCTCAAGTGGCGTTATAGACAATTATCCCCATTTTTAAACTGTTAGACGTACAGTCTTGAAATTTGATAAGCAGATTCCTTTCGTAAAGTAGAGAACCGCTACAAAATGGGTTTCGCGAATATCAACTACTAAGTTTAATTTAGGGAGATTAAGAGGCGTAATCGATAAATATTTCCATTTTTAAACTACTTGATCATCCTGCTTGAAAATTGGTAGGCATGTTCTTTTCATGAAATAGAGTTCCTCTAACAAAGAGTAAAATGAAAATTGACCCCCAAAGATGTTTGCGAGGGGTCAAGAGGAGTTACAGAAAAAAATTCCTGTTTTTAATTGTTAGACCCATATACTTGAAATTTGTTAAGCATGTTTCTTTTGTTGAATAGGGATCCACTAAGAATAAATTTTAAGCAAATCAAGAGTTCTGGGGGGTTGCAGGGGGTTACTGGGACGTATTGACAAAAAAAATTACTTTTTTCGAGCTACAAGGACTATAATAATGAAATTTGGTTTGCATTTTTCTTTTGTTGAATTGAAATCCGCTAAGAGCGGTTATTTTGGAAAACGGCTCTCAACGGGATTACGGGGATATTTATAGTAAAACTTTTGCTTTTTTCTGTTAGATTTAGACTTGAAATTTGGCTTGCATGTTCAATTTACGGAGTAGAGATCCACCGAAAATTGGTTTTGCGGGAATCCACTTGGTTTTTGGGTTACGAAAGAGCAAACATCATTCTATGCTTCAATTTTAGAGATTTTTAGAAAATACAAATTAGATGAGTTCTGCCCTTTTTTTTTATCAACAGGTGACAGTTACAGGTATAAGTATATTTTTCAATTCAATCGAATTCTTAATGCTAGGACTTAGATATCAATAATTTATACATATATATAAGCAGTAAAAATTTATAAAACATCACGAAATACCCAGCGAAGCTGGCGGGTAACAGCTAGTTTAATATATTAGAAATATCCATATTCGAAAATAGCACAAAATAAAACAGAAGACTGTTAAATTTTGCAAGATAGAGCAAATGCAATAAAAATGGTTAAATTGTTAAAGAAATCAAATTAAAATTGTCTGAAATTAATAGGGTTACCACGAGAAAAAGCCAAAAATTATTTCTAATATACGTTATCCCCATGGCAACCACTTTGCCAGATGTTAAAAATATCAAGGTAACCATATTGTAATGTTATCGCCCATCTTGGCGAACATACACAACAAATAAGTGCATAGACCCAGAATATCAAACTAGCACCATTAATAAGAAAATTTATAGCGAATCAGCAAAAGAAATGCGTGCTTTTATGGATTGTATAAAAAAACATTAGAGCACTTAAAGTTTTGAAATATGAACAGAATGATTTATCAGATATAATTTTAACTAAAATTATTCTTCAAAAAATTGATAAAGAATCGAGAAAACATTTCGTACTTTCGTTGAAAACAGCTGAAATTCCAACATTTCATTCTGTTATGAAATTTTTAGAAGTGCCGTGTGGAAGAAAATATTACTCGCATTCCTAGTGCTAAAATGATGCACAAAAATACTGCTATGTCAACTAAAACCAAATCTCTTGTAGTTAATAGTAAAAAAATAAATGTTAAACCTTTGTATGCTATGTCGAAATCCTCATTCCCTTTATAAACGTATAACATTTCAAAATATGTCCGTGGAGTGTAGAAAGAAATTCGTAAGCAATAGCAAACTTTGTGTCGCCATCTGGTATAGTGGTTAGCGACGCTGACTGCTGTGCCTTTGGTCCTGGGTTCGAATCCCGGAGAAGACTTGGATGTTTGTAAATGTATTGTGCCTTCTTGGCATGGGGGTACTCTCTAAATAGCCGTCGAGCCGCAATTCCTCTCACGAAGTTGGTGAAATGAAAAGAGAGGTGGGAAGCCCCTGACCAATCCCAGGGTGTTCTCCCTCAAAATTGGTGTGGAACTGAGCCAAATCGTACGGTCACCTACCTGCATGATGCTCAAAGTTACGGCTACCGACAGGCGTACGATCTAGTTCAATGCCATGATGAATTGCGTGGGCCTTGATCTAACTACGTCAGACAGGTGGCATCATAGGCGGATTAAGATATTTGGGGGCCCCTGGCGGTAAAAGGTTTGAGGCCCATGGGCTCAAGAGTCGAAAAACTAAAATCGTGAAAAGATTCAGTGACCTTAAATGATCAAAATAAAATGTATTTTAAAAATAAAACTCAGCGTCTAACGAAAATCTTAACCGTATTTGAAAAATTTAAAAACCTTACTAAAGGGTTTACAATTTTGGTATACAACTTTACTTCTGGATTTTTCTTTGGCTAATTCATCAGTTATTTTTGCTGCTTCTATTTTGTCCAAAACATCTTGTTCTGTATATAATATAATCATGTTGTTTTGCTTCTTAAATAATTTTAAACACTCTTTAAAATTGAGAAAGATCTCTCACCTGAAACATTTGATATCGATAGATGTTAGGCTACCCGAGACCTCTTGCAACTCGATAAATTTCTAGCGGGGGTCTCCGTTTTTTTTTTTAAATAGTACAACTTGATACAATTTGCATAGTCAAAATTAAAAGATTCAATATCGTCTCTGTAAGTTTACTATAGTCTTTGTGCAGCTTGCTTCTTAATTTCATCTCATCGAAAATACAGTGAAGTGTTTGAAAACAGTTTTATATACCTCAGGTCTTTGGGATAGTTCTGCTCTTGCTCTATTGCATAAGACACTAAATAAAATTTTTGAAATCTCTCTTCTTTCAAAATTTTATGCCCCACTTTTTTACATTCACTGAAAATAATTTTTCTCTTTTGCAGCCTGTGAGCTTTTCCAGCTTCCTCTTCAAACGGGAGTCCTGATAAATCAGTTTCTCCTAATTCCATTTTTCCAAATTCATTTCTGAAATTTTGGATATAATTTTCTAGAGATTTTAGCGGACTAAATGTTTTTGATAATTCACATTCAATTTATTACAATGATTTGCTTGTAGCATTTATTCTTTGGGGTTGGGTATTCCAAATCATGTTTATTAGGGAAGTTTCATATTTGTCCATCTGTTTTAAAAGAAAAGTTGCCTCCAGTATTGTGGTCCTTCCCCCCCCCTCCCCCTTCCTCATTTATATCACGGATTTTAGCCACAGGGCAGCTTTTATTAATCTTTACCTTGCTATTAAGGCCTAAATTCAACTAGCTTGAAATGGTTTGCTTTGAACTAAATATACCTTTTACACATAACTTCATTTTGTTTCATTTATCTTCGTTAGTAAAATGCACTGATGTGTGTGGAAATAAAAATCCCATCACCAAGAAGGAGATAAGCTGCATCAAAGAAGTTTTATAGGCGTATTTTCATATCCGAAGGATGACATTAATTCAAATTTCGCGTTAGGTGCATAAGTGTGGAGCTAGTTGCGCCACTTTGAGGATGCAAATCAATTTACTTTAAATACGCGCTATAAAAGCTCGTGGGTGTTATTTATCGTTAAGATTTGACGTAGTGAGATGATGTTATTCCAGTACGAATAACATGACGAAGAAGTCATTATCAACAGCTTGCTGAGTTTGAATGAGGTAGTAAAATAGAGCATATAAAATATGGATTTTCTTTGCACGATATTGCACAAAGATTTGGTAGAAATATATCCATTGTGCATGATTTTAGTCAGCAGTGGTCTTGGAAAGGCACGAGCTCAAGAAAACTATGGTCCAACCAGGGCCGGACTGTGACCTTTGGGGCCCTGGGCTAATGATACCTGAAAACCCCCCAAATAATAAAAAATTTCGCAATTTTCCTATAAAAAATTTTTCTTGGGATAAATTTTAAATATGTGAAACTCTCTCTTAAGGGTTTTTTTTTATTTCAAACAATTTAAATTCGTTATAAATAAGAACATAATTTACAAAAAAAAAAAAGAAGAAAAGAAAAAGAAACACTTTTCTACACTTTTGTGCTGCAAATACTTTTATTTGCTCATCACATTTTAAGTCTTTAGTGAGATCAGTATTAATAGAAAGAAGTGATAAATAAGAGTAAGTCCAGTATTTGTCATCTTGTTCTACATTTCTATACAGGACATTTTAGAGAATGCACGTTCCACTTCACTAGTAATAGGGAGCGTTATAAAAATCTTTAAAACGGTAACAAATTTAGAAAAACGTCAACAAGCCTCTTTTCAAAAAAATTTAATATATCACTACAAGTATAGGACAGTTCATTTTGTTTTCGATAAGTTTTGAGTTGAACACCTTCATTTACTAAATGTTGGTCTACGTTACCTGAATAGGGAATACACTCTCCAGGTCGACGTTCTCCTTTCTGTGATCTAGCAAATCCATCAAAAATTTCAATACTATATTCTCTGCATATACTTGACTTCTATTTAAATCAAGGGTTAGCTTATCTAACGTAACAATAAGCGTGTCCATTTTAAATTTTTCTTTCCCATACAGAGCCTTTTTGTAGATTTATTTGCAAATTTTGAGATAACCCGTCTCTTGTTCACATCACTATGTTCTGTTTCTACACTAGGGCTTAATTTTTTTGGCTGCGTCTTGATACTCCTTTTGTTTTATATCTGAATCATGTATACATCGGCGGTTCTGAAACTGTGGGGTGCGCCTCTCTAAGGAGGCGTGATATACCTTTGTGGCGGGCGCAAGCATATATATATTGAAAAGTCAAAAACAAAAGATTTAAAATAAATATTAATTTACTGAAAGGGGGAAAGCAAATTAAAATACATTCTAAGATAATAAAAATTAAATACATATTTACACTGATTAAATATATTTATAAATGTATCAGTACTGCACAATGTTTTTGATAATTAATTTATCAATATATTAAAAACAAGTATAATAATTAGTGGTGCCTTCCATGGGCTTGTCGTATACAAAAATTTAATTCTTATTTCGATAGTTTTTATGGTTTATAATGAAATTCGTATTGTAGCTTTGGCGTCAAAGTACACTTTTATTGCATTCAATACATTGTTATTGTCGAAGGGGGCCGCGATGAAAATTTTGATTGAAAATTGGGTCGTAAGCATTCAAGGTTTAAGAATCACTGATGCACATTGCTTATAAACGTTTTTATTGACATAATTAACTTATTTCCTTCACAGATGTCCAAACCAAGAGTTTGTAATTTTCTGTTAACTGAATTAAATCTTTCAAAAATGTCTTCCTAAAATATAATTAAAATGACGGTTTCGAATTTTGTTAATTTATTAAAAAAATTTACTGCGTTTTCTCGAAAAACAATTTTTTCAATTTCATTGCGACTAAATGTTATAAAAATATTCATGTTATTACCATAATTATCTTTTAAGGCTTCAACAGCATCGTATTGACAAGACTATCTGGTCTGACTTGAACTTTTTAAAGTAAATTTTAGTTTAATTTCCGATTTAGAAGTTCCCACCTACGGATCGAAGCAGAAAAGAAAACATATATTTGTTGCACTAAACCAAAGAAGTTCACTATTTCAGTTTCAACCTTCTGCACCAACCAGACTAAGAGAATATGCAGCACACGATATATAATTAGCGAATTAATTATTTTTTTCTTTTAGAAGAGCTTGCACACTATTATATCGACCGGACATATTGGCAGCGTCGTCAAATGATTGTCTCCTACAATTATCCAATAGCAGTTCATTTGTTTCTAAAAATTCTTGTAGATAATTAAAGGAGAATAATCCAATGTGACTTCTCAATATTTATTAATGAGACACATCTTTCATACATTTCTCCCCCAAAACAATACCGTAGTACAATAGCAAATTGGTCATTGTGAGACAAATTTGGTGTTGAATCCATCACAATTGAATAGTGCTTTGTGTAAACATTATTTATTTAAGTTTATAATTGTAATTGCTTTAATGATTTGCTGCCCGTGGTCTCGATTATTTGCTAATATATCGTTTTTGATAAGTACTATATTAACGATTATGGTAGTAATTCTCCCTGTTCAATATATTCACGAATGGATGGGTCGAACTCTCTGCTAGCAGTTCCAAGACACCCATAAAATTATCATTATGAGGAGAACCAAAAACTTCCTCGGTACCTCTAAATGCTAAATCCCTTATAGCCAAATACTGTAGTAACGCAATAACACATTTGAGGACATTGTGGTAATATTATATTGTGTATCTTTTCTTAGTTGTCTTGTAACTATTTATCTAACAAGGGGAGGGCACGACTGAGAAAATTCATTTGGGGACGAGATTTTGTGTAATAGTAGTACTCCTTTAGGATGTTCAACGGTCAATATAATAGCGCCGAATAGACAGTCAGTTCCGAGAAAATAGCTTTTCTACAATTAAGTGTTTTTCAGCTCCAGCGATGCAGTGGCATAGATGGTAGTGTACCTGCATTCCGCGCGATCTGTCAGGGTTCGAGACACGTGATCGACTTGCTTTGTTTTTCTTAATTCATTTAATTATTTTTACAATTGAATAAGTTTGTTTGAAAAGGCTTATTAAATATTTTATGTAATTATTTTATATTTTAAAAATTAAAACAATTACTATAATCTTTTTAATATTTATATTATATTTTATAAATATATTATAATATAATTTTGTTATTATGTAATAAAAATTATTACAACATTATTAATAAATAATATTTATTATAAAAATATATTATATTAAATGATATTTTTTATAAGTATTTTGCATTTTAAAAGTAAAATATAATTACAAATAGTTTTATAATTAGATTAAAAAAAGTTTTATAATATGTAAAATTGCTTATGATATTTTATTATTACAATTATTTTGTAATTATATAAAATATTTAGTTAGATAAATTATTTAATTGTAAAAATAGTTAAATGAATTGGGGAAAAAAAGCAAGTCTACCGCGCGACTCGAACTCTGACGGATCACAAACGTTATCATCTATACAACTGCATCGCTGGAGCTGATTAAAACTTAATTGTATTAAATGAATTGTATAGTATGAATTTCGATTGCTATTTTCTCCAAATTGACTGCTTATTCAGCGCTATTATATTGAGGATTGAACATCCTAAAGCAGTGGTCTTCAAACTGTGTTCCTCGGAACCCTGGGGTTCCACAAGGCATACTCAGGGATTCCACGAGTCACAATAAGAAATCTAGAAGAAATAAATATGTATCCAAAATGGATTTACGTTCTCTATGAAGTTTATAAGTTACGAGTATCTAAAGCTCATCGCCCCTCCCCCCTATTCATTATAACAGAAAATTTTATTTATATGTAATAACTTTATTTTTTGAAAACTTTTTAAACTTTTATTATAAAATAGTAAAAGAATAATGAAACGTTTAAACTTTATATATATATATATATATATATATATACTTTCTACTAGATTGTGAATATTCTATTGTTTTCTATCTCGGGTTCTACGAGATAATTTTATAATCGTTAGTTAGCACGTCTTGCAAACTAAATAGTTTTCTAACGGAAAATCCACCTTTTTACTTTTGAGAAGAACAACATAGCAACAGAATTGAAGTAAAATTCTAAATTTAAGCTAGGACAGCTTCTAAATGTTAGGTTGCAAATTCATGCAAAATACACGGGATTTCACACACAGCTATAAACATTTTAATACCATTCAGAATATTATGTATAAGTGAAATATATTTTTCAACATAAGTGACTACAAACACACAGTATAAAAGCAAATTAAACTCAGAATAAGTAATGCGATTGCACTTAATCTCAACAGACCTAGACTTCAAACGTGTGATAAAAAGGAAGTTACGAAATATAATGCATAGATAGGTGACACTTGAATGAGTAAATTATATTAACAAAATTAGATTAGAATTTTGTTTATAATAAATGTGCAAATACTTTTTTTAATTGCTTTTTCATGAAGTACCTATAACATGTTGATCTACTTTAAATATTACTTTGAGACATATTCTTCGACGTATGTGTTTAGAATTGGGTTCCACGAAAACATTTTCTAGTTCAAGTTGTTCCACGAAAGCACTTTCAAGTTCCAGGGGCTACACGAAAGCACCTTCAAGTTGTAAGGGTTCCGTGAGTTGAAAAAGTTTGAAGACCACTGTCCTAAAGGAGTACTGCAAATACACAGTCTCGTTCCCAAAGTAATTTTCTTAGTCATGCCCTCCCGTAGTAAAACAGACTTATTTTCTTTTTGTGTCAACCAAATTAACACTAAATTTTTATGTTCAATAGAATTTTCCTGATTTTCTAAGCGACTTGTTCAGTGTTTCCTATCAGAAAAGTCGGTTGTGTATTGAGAATTTGTTTTAGATAAAAGTTTGCAGGTCAAACAAAAAACACTACAAAAGCTAGTTGAATAACATAGCCAAGATCTTTACAACACTTGGCCATTTTTAAGTTTTTTTAATTAAATGGTTATTCGAAAATGATCTCTTTTGTCCTTTGTATTCTCTTACCGAAACAGAATATATATTGTTTGGATTTTTATTTTTAAAATAACGCATTTCATGTGAAAGGATACAATCAATAAAATTATTACTTACTGATTTAGGCCACGAACCCATGTCAACATATTTTTTAAACTCAAACCCAACATTTTGTAAACACTTTTCGGTTGAGGCATTACTGATGTCCTCTGTCTGAACAATATATTTTTTACAAGGCTGCTGGTCATCGAAATCTTGCATATTTCCTTCATTAATATTTGCTTGTTGTGTTTCTCCGTTTTCTTTGGCTTAGTTCCTTTCCTTTTCACTTCAGTGGCGTAATGTACACACCTGCGACCCCGCATTGAGAGGGGCCCCAAGGTTCTAGTGGGTCCAAAGCCTATGTTTATGCTATGGTTTTTCAATCCTTTGTAAGATCCAGTTTGGGACCCAAAACCTGATTGCGCCCATTGCACAAAAATAAATGGCTACAGAAAAGTGCCACTACGTTTGTATAAGTGCTCGATGCTCATCGGCACCGTCCTATGATAGAGCCTCTGTCTATTAATTATTAATTTCCACGTATTCGGTGGTAAGACGGAAGAACAAAAGTAAGTTGTGCTCTTGCTCTCGAAAATAAAAATAAATTTGGTATAGTATTTCGGATGTTTAATTTTTTAAATGCATTTTTTACTGATTTATTTTATTTTATTACTATTTTGATAGTAAGCATCTCTTTCTGTTCAACGAGGAATGGGGCCCCCTAGAACCCGGGGGCTCTGGGCTGCAGCCCATTAAGCCCATGCGTAGATCCGGCCCTAGGTCCAACCACGCACGGGTGGCCACAGTCTGAGAAAACCATCATATTTATCACAAGGTTTGGAAACATCGTAGTTCATCTACAGCAGAAATTACAGTTTTTTTACGGCATCAGTGATAGCTGTATATTGATTAGAAAAAGTCCATGTCAGTGCTTGTAAACAATCTTTTTGCGGCCTAAGCACAGTGAACCGGAAACTAGAATTATGGCCTGGTGGATTAATTTTCTTTGATTGCAGGAGCTTTCCCAGGGTTAATTCACATATCCCGACTGCAAACTTGTACGTAAGTCTGGTGATACAACTGTTGCACTGCCATTTATAAACATCATTTAAGGGGTGTTTTCCAACAGGATAACGAGCACCCTCATACCTTGTTGTAACCCAACACGCTTTTTTCAGTGTCAACGTGTTGATTCACTAGATCACCAGATCTTGCTTCAGTCAAGCGCGAATGGGGCATCATCGTACGGCTACGAAAGCGTCATCCACAACCGGAATCAAGCAACCTTATGTGGATCATCCAAGAGCGACAGACATGCTATTCCATCCCACAAACTGATATTAGATATTTGTACGACACATTGTTTGCATGCTTGCATTTAAAATTCTGGAGGTTACATCAGTTTTTAATATTCCATCATTTCACATTTGAAATGGCTCTTCTTGAGCCTACATTAATCAGTGATCTTCAAAGTTTAATCAATTAAATATGTTACCTTGACAAATGCATTGTCTAAGTTCCATAAGTCTTCTACAATAATTTTTTCTTGGTATTGGAATTTTCCCCCACCACACAGTATAAAATGTATCAGAGAGTAACTAAGGACAGTTGTGAACCATAAAAACGAACTTGTTTGACTTGAATAGTATTTGTTTGTTTGAAATAAAATTTGTGCAAACAAACGCATGCGAAAATTTCGTACAGATGGCAACAACACAGAAGAAAGATGGTTAAGGCTGCTACACGACTCAAAAGCGTGGAAATCATCGGGGTTACAATATCGGTTCAAGATCCTTTTGTTGGGCGTTGAATTTATAACAAAAATCCATTTAATTTATAGGCTATCTTGTTAGCTTTATAAAAATACCATTCTCTTTTTTTTTTTTTTTTACTCTCCGTTCACTCTAGAACAAGAACTACACGTATTTTAGTAAAAGCAGATGCCATTACTTTTAAGAAAGATGTCATACATTAAAACGCGTTTTACTCGAAATGTGTTTTTGAAAATGCTCAATCGGGGCCCGCGATTGTGAAAAGTTTTGAAAATAATTAACTGATTTTGTGCGTGTGTGTTCTGTATAATAGTAGAAGTGTTTAAACTTTCAGATTTATCAATCGCTGTTTTATTACAAAATTTACAGTCCCTTATGTGAATATAATCAGTTTTTCTAAGCAATTTCATATAGTAACTAAAATAAAGTTCTTTAGTTTTTGTAAAAATTAAAATATCACTTATCTTGAAGGGCATTACAAAAATGAATAACGTAGCAACACATCAGAATTGAAAATTTGTTCATAAACTTTTGGTGCAGAATGGGCCGAATTTTATGTTATATTTGTAAATTGTTACCATTTTTTCCCCATTTTAGTAATAAAACGGTAACGGTTTTACATTTACGTGGAACCTTAGAGAAATCTCTATCATCCACTCATCATAATAAATAGAAAAAATAAGAATAATTTGCTGAAGTGTTACATAAGAATCCACAATGAATGCAGCCCAACAACGCTGGTGGAGGGGTGAGTGGGAAACCACATCCAGTTGATTTAGTTAATGACGTCACATCTCTGACAACCACGCCCGTCTTTCAACCTGATTTTAGTAATAATAATTTCTTTTTCTGTTCTTAATTTTAGCATATTTTTCGAATAATGTACGAAACAAATCTAAAAACCAACACAAAAAAAATCCCCATATTTCCATTTTTTTAAAACAAAGTTGTCGCAAGTCGTTGGATACCTTAGGCTTGGGGCCCCTGGCAGCCGCCAGCCGCTTAATCCGCCTCTGGGTGGCGTTAGCAACAACAACAAACTTTGTATAAATTGCCTCAGACGCCATTCTGGTGCCTGCATGTTTAAATGCAGGTGTACAGTTAACGGTTGTAAGGGATTACATAATTCACTGCTTCACGAATCAAAACAAATTTCCACTGCAGTTAAAAATTGCTGTGTAGGGGAAGAGGAGAAACAGACTAAAGTCGAATACTGAGGTTGAAGGTCAAGCAGAAGTTTCTGTTTTGACATTTGGGAATAAATGTGTTTTATTAAATACGCGTGCTTTACGATAGAAAACTGTTGAGGGATGTAGAATTAAGTTACGAGGTTTACTAGATAACGCGTCAATATTATGTATGATGAGAGAAGATATAGCACACGAAAGTTAGGGATTAAATTTAGGTCAGCAAATCAATCAATAAGAGGCATTAACGGAATTACGCAATCCGCGAAGTATTTAGCTAATATATTGAAGTTTCAAATCGTGATTATACTTTTTCACGCAATGTGCAATTTTCACTTATACCTAAAATTACCGATGCGATTCCTGTATCGAAATTAAACATAGCTGATTTGAATATTCCAGCTTCAATTGAGCTGGCAGATTCTAATTTCCATCTCTCAGGTCAAATTGATCTATTGATAGGAAGTGAAATATTTTTTTGAAATTTTAAATCCAGAGCAACATTATTTGCAGGATGAAAACGTAATTTTACAAAATACAAAATTTGGCTATTTAGTCACAGGTACCCTTCCCCAGACACACACAAAAAAAAACCAATTGTTGTTTAATTAGTGAACCAAGTTTAGATGCAACAGTAAAGAAATTCTTTGAACTGGAATCACTTCCAGATGATTCTAAAGGAATTACTAAAAGTGAAGAGGAAATGTATTGAGAGGAACACTTTGTTAGAAATTATAAAAGGGACAAAACGGGTAGATTAAAAGTTCAGTTACCCATAAAGGAAAATGCAGAAGCATTATTAGAATATTCAAAAGAGAATTCGGTCAACAACTAAATAGTATTTGGGAAAAATTAAACAAAAATAAAACTATGGGAATTCTGAAAAAGAATTTATGAATGAATATGAACTGTTAGGCCATATGGAGGAGATTAAAAAGGAAGCTATGAATAAAACTAACTATTACATTCCTCATCATTCCGTATACAAACCAGAGAAGGCATCTACTCCATTGTCTTCGATGCAAGTGCAAAAACAACAACTGGTTTTACTCTAAACTCTATCCTACTAAACGGAGGAATTCAACACGATCTTTTTTCCATAGTTAGTAGATTTAGAAAACACGAGCACGCGTTTAGTGAAGATATTAAAAAAATGTATCGGCAGATACTTGTATATCCTAATCAAAGAGATAAACAACGAATTGTTGGGGAAACTAGTGCAGGTGCGCTAGTCAAGACTTATAAACTATCTACGATAACCTATGGGACAGTTTCTGCGCCATTTTTAGCTACCAGGACCTTAAAGGCCTTAGCAGATGAAGAAATAGCGGACGTTCCTGACACAGCAGATGTAATTTATAATGATATTTGCATGGATGATGTTCTTTCTGAAGAGTCTACATTAGAAAGTGCTACAAAACTACAAACCAAAATATCTCAACTTCTCCTGAGAGGTGGATTTAAGCTGCTCAAATAGGTATCAAATAGCCCAGAACTATTGAAAGATTTATCTGCATCTTCCTATGTGTTTGATAAGGAATGTCAGGATGCTCCAGTGAAAACATTAGGGATGCTATGGGATCCAAAGGTGGATTGTCTTACATACAAGGTAAAGATTAATGACAAAGTCAACTTCTCAAAAAGAGATGTACTTCCAGAAATTGCAAGATTCTATGATCCCTTAGGCCTGATTGAACCCATTGTTACGTAGGCGAAGATATTTATACAAGGATTTTGGAAAATAAAATTAGATTGGAGTGAATAGCTACCAGATGCTATGGAAGAATGGAAGGACTTCAATAAAAAGTTATCGAAAGTATATAACTTCAAAATTCCAAGGTGTATTCTACTTCCTGGAACAGTACGGATTGAGATGCATGAATTTTCCGATGCATCAGAACGTGCCTATGCTGCTGTTGCCTGCATTAAATGCTTCAATGAATCCGGACATTCTCAAACTAGACTATTATGCAGCAAGTCCAGAGTGGTTCCTTTAAAAACACTCACCATCCCCAGGTTGGAACTGTCTGCAGCTTTACTACTATCGAGGTTAATCAAAAAAGTTGTGCCAATTCTACAATTGCCTATTGATAAAATTTGGTTGTGGACTGACGCAACAATCGCCTTAGCTTGGATTAAGACTGAGCCTCATAAAACATTTGTCAGCAAGAGGGTGGCGGAGATCCAAACACTTTCAAAATACTGTCATTGGAAACGTGAGCTCCAAGAACAATCCTGCCGACTTAATTTCTAGAGGCTGCAATGTAGATGAACTTTTAAAGAACGAGATGTGGTTCTCGCGTCCAGATTTACAAACTGATGAATACGAGGACAAACAACTCCTTCCAGATCCTTCTTATAGTGATGAACTAAAATGTGCTGTGACTGTTTCAATTAATGACTATTCTTCAAATTTTTATGATGAACTCTTTAATATACACTCATGTCCATAAAAATTAAGGTTAATGAAGTTCAGGCAAAGAAAGAGACAGAAGCAAAACAAATTTGACTTATTTGTAAAGTCTATTTATTAAACAAAAGGTAAAGAGCAAAAAAGATGCTATATGTTTGACATAATTAATAAAAATTGCGATTTTTACTCCCTGGAGCAAATTTCAAAAAAGAACCTATTTACAAAAAACAGTATAATATGGTTAGTATGATGGTTAATACGGAGTATGTCTCCCGGACGATGCAATACAAATCTTACAACGCCTACGCATGCTGAGTATGAAATTATCAATCTGATCTTGGGGAATATTACACCACTCATCAAGCAATGCCCTCCGAAGTTCCGGTAGACAGGTAGGAGGGGGTTGACGGGCTGCAATTCTTCGGCCAAGCATATCCCACACATGCTCTATTGTATTCAAGTCCGGTGAGTATGCTGGCCAATCCTCCGTTTCAAGGCATTCGTCTACAATGTTTGCACGGTGAAGACGGACGTTGTCATCCATAAACAGAAATTCAGCACCCATGGCGCCCCGAAACAAACGTACATGTTGTTCCAGAATGACATCCCGATAGATGTGGCCTGTCATCGTTATACTCTGAACATGCAGGTCAGTTCTGGAACCAAGAATAATTCCTCCCCAAACGAGCTATCCTGCACCACCGCAACGGTGTCGTTTAATGGTGTTCTCTTGGTGGTAACGGGTACCTGGCGCTCTCCATATGAAAGTCCAGCGAGAATCAAACTGCAAACTAAACCTGGACTCGTCAGAAAACATCACACAAGACCACTATTGCGGTGTCCACAATGCATGCTCTCTACTCCAGGTTAATCGCAGGCGACAGTGAGTTGCGGTAAGGGGAACACATCTGACAAACCTACGAGCATATAGACCAATGTGCCCTAAGCGTCTGTACACGGTCTGCCTTGAAACTGTCGTACCGGTAGCTGAAGAGAGCTGACGAGATAGGTCTGATGCTGTGCTCCGTCTGTTTCTTTTGGCAGTAACTGCCAAATACCGGTCCTTATTCGGCGTTGTAACACGAGGGCGACCTGTGCTGTAACATCTACTCACATTACCATCATCTTGGAATCGTTACCAAAGCCTGGAGATGACACTCTGGGAAATTCCAAGTTTATCGGATACTTCCAGCTGGGTAGTCCACATTCCAGTCGTACGATAATTCTACCACGTAAAAAATGATCCAAATGCTTCCTTTGTACCATAACTATGCGGTTATTTCACTGAAAGGCTTTTAAAGCGTTTGTGAACAAT
Source organism: Trichonephila clavata (assembly GCA_019973975.1). NCBI lineage: Eukaryota > Metazoa > Arthropoda > Arachnida > Araneae > Nephilidae > Trichonephila > Trichonephila clavata. Next base: position 29,739 of record BMAO01010010.1, read on the forward strand.
TTTACTTATTTGCCACCATTCCTTATATACCCCTCTCTTACACTCTCGTCATTGTGACGTACTATCCGCGCCATCTGGTGGTTTCCTGTAATTTGCATATTCTTCTTCAAGATGTGTGTGATAATTCTACAGGTGAAATTTTTATTTTAGAGTTCAATTTCTGTGTGATTCTGAATTATCCTTAATTTATGGACATGAGTGTATTACAAATAATTTATAAAATTAATTAGAATTTTTAGTTTTATTTTCGGGTTCATTAATAATATTAAAGCTAAGGAGCCTTGTAATAAGGATAAATATGTAACTGCAGATGAGTTAAAGAAAAGTACTGAATTTTTAGCTAGAATAGCACAATTGAGTGAATTTAAAGCAGAAATTGATGCTTTGAAAAAAGGTAAATGTGTTTCAAAAACAAGTAAGTTAAAGGCTTTAGATCCTTTTGTTGAAACTTACCATAGAGTGAGTTGAAATATTTGTGCAGCGACGCTACAATCGCTTGTTTTACTTTAGTCAGTCCTACCCTTCGCTTGCTTGCTAATAAACGCTGTTTGTGTTCCTCTCAGTTATTTCGTTATTTGAATCGCCTCTTCTTTCTGACAGGTAAGAGCTTTTATTTATCTATTTGTACGAGTTGAAAAAGAACATACGAATCACGATTTTGAAATATTTACGAATTTGAACATGTTTTGGTGCCGAAACCCGGGACCAGCCTTTAGATAAAATTGCGAACTGTATATTGTCTATTTGAAATTTTGCGAACTGTATACAGTATTTGAATTTGAAAATTGAACTTTATCCGAAATGGATATAGAGGCTCTTAAAAGAATTCGAGCACCTGTCAGAAGGGCGGCAACAGAAATAACGAATGCGATAAAAACTGAATTAGAGAGGGAAAGTAAGTCAAACGATTTAATTGAAGAACTTTAAGCGAAATTGATAGATAACGAAAAACAGCTTGAAAATTTCGACAAAGAGATAATAATTCTAACGAAAATTGATGACTTCGAAAAAGAAATAGAAAAGCAACAAGAATATCGCGATACCATAACTTATAAAGTGAGCGTCAATAAAATACTAAACAAAAAGGAAACTGAGTCGAGAAACGCATCTAATGCAAGTTCTAGAAGCGAACAACAGTATTCAAGTTTAAAACTTCCTAAATTACAAATCCCACAATTTGATAGAAATATTTTAAAATTTAGTGATTTCTATTCCCAATTCGAAGCAGCAATTCACAAAAACTCAAATTTGAGTGATGTTGAGAAATTTCATTATTTAAAATCTTACTTAACTCATGAAGCAGAAATAGCAATTAGAAGTTTAACTTTAAGTGCAAATAACTACACAATCGCATTAAACATAATTAAAGAGTAATTTGGCAGAAAAGATATAATTATCAATTCACATATGTCCAAATTATTGCATTTAAATCCTGTGAGAAAATCATATGATGTTACAAATTTGCGAAAACTCTATTCCGAATGCGAAATCCATATTCGAGGATTAGAAAACAATGGCGTGAATGCGAACACCTACAGCTCCTTGCTGTATCCAATAATTTTAAAATTAATTCCTCGAGATTTATCATTAGAGTTCACACGAAAATCATATGGTCATACGGAAAACATTATTTCTGATTTATTAAACTTTCTAAAAATAGAAATTCAATGTCGCGAAAAAAGGAGCATTTAACGAAAAAATTTAATTTGTATGAATCCGATCCCCGAAAGGAAACCAGAAATTATTCTAATGAAAAACCTAATCATATAAATACAGTAACTTTAATAAAGTAAATTCAACGCATGGTAAAAATAAAAATAGTTATGGCCCTACAGCTTCTGCGTTTGTGGTAAATGTAAATAAATGTGTATTTTGTTTAGAAACTGATAATAAAAATGACCACAGTTCGGAATCCTGTTCAAAATCAATCGAGGAAAGGAAATTATCACTCAGAAAAAGGGGAATTTGTTATTTGTGTCTTTCACGAGGCCGCATTTTTCGCACATGCACGCAGTCAAAGGTTTGCAGCAAGTGCAAAGGTCGTCACTCCGAACTGATATGTGATACCTCCTTTTTCCCCAACACAGCAAAAGCGCAGGACACAGATGTTAGGGGTTCTGAGGAACAAAAATTTATGAGTCCCCCGAAAACTGTTTCTTGCTCTAATGTAAATACATTTGAAGACGAGGTCCTGTTAGAAACCTGTAGAGCTTTATTGGTAAGCAAATCCGACAAAAAAAGATATAAATCTTTTGTTAGATAACGCTTCGCAGCGATGTTTTTTAAAAAAAGCGGTAGCCTCTGAAATGAAACTTCCCGTAATTCGCGAAGAAAATTTATTAGTATTTACATTCGGTTCGAGAACACCTATTCAAAAGAAATACGAAGTCGTACAAATCACCCTTTGCAATCCTAGTGACCCCGAAAACAAGATCACTATTGAAGCTCTTTTAACCGATCTCATTTCTGCGACACCATTTAGAATGTCTTCAAATAAAATAAAGCAAACGCTCAGCAGTAAAAAAAAATATTCAGATGTCAAACATAAACGAATCGTGTTGTATCTGGTAACATTCCCTCGCCCCCCGTTTCATATATCTGGAAACGTTCTCTCACCCTCCGGTTGATTGAACTCTGAATCCACGCATGCGCGTGAGAACTATGCGTCTTTGTTTATGTCAGTTGTATTAGGAAAAAGAGATGTAACGGAAATGTTATGTAGTTTTTAGTCTCTAGTATATGTAATCTAACTGTTATTAATTAATGTTCTTTTTATTCGTGTAGTGTAGTGTAGTTGCAGTGATATGTCCTATTAAATAATAATTTAAAAAGTACAGGCTACCTACTCCTTTGGATCTATTTTCATTTGAAGACTTTGTTTATCACCGTTTTAAATCCCTGGACCGACCTGAACCGACGCGCTATGCATAAGGATAAGAGATAAGTAAAATTTTCCTTATTCCTTATTGTAAGAATAATAGAGCGTTTGTTTTGATATAGCAAAAGGCAATATTTGATTGATTTTTTGCGACATCTGGCATCCCTGCCGGGATTCAAGCGGTGTATTAGAAAATTATTTCACTTGAAAGTATACTCGTATGACTGAAATAAGAAATTAGAATTGTAAACATGTCGGAAGATAAAGATAGAGTAGCCTGTTTGAAAAAGAAACGCAGTATTCTAAGAACTGCTGTAACTAATACTGTAACTAAATTAGAACACGAACTTTTGGAAACAGAACGTATAGATGTTGACAAGTAAGAAGAAATATTAGAAATACTTGTTCCTAAATTTGAATCTCTTAAATGTATAGATAACGAACTAGAACCATTATTTGGTGAAATAGAATTCGAAGAGGAATATACGAAAACTGAAGAATATAATGATAAAGTTACTGTTACGAAATTTCGGGTCAATAAACGTATTCGTGAATTATATAAAAATGTATCAAATTTCCCTGCAAATGTCAGTCAAGATGTTGAGAAAATCAATCAAGTCTGCCAACCTAATATAAATATTGAAAAAAAATAGTGTACGAATAAAATTGCCTAAATTATGTATTCCTAAGTTTTTTGGTGATGTAAATCAATGGCTTAATTTTTGGAATAGTTTCGAATCGGCAATTCATAAAAATGTTCATTTGAATAAAGTAGATAAATTTAACTATCTAAAATCCTACTTAGGTGGAACAGCATAAGTACGGTAGACGGATTTTCAATTTATGATTCAACATATGATGCTGCTATTAATTTATTAAAAGAACGCTTTGCTAGAGAAGATTTATTGATTCAGACTCATATGAGTAATATCTTAAATATTAAACCCTTAAAACATTCGAATGATATTAATGCATTTAGAAAATTTTATGACAAAGTTTCTATGGAATTAAGAAGTCTAGAATGTCTAGGATTATGCATTGAAAACATATCAAGTGTATTATGTACTACTATTTTGAGAGCTTTGCCACGGGATATTCTCATAGAATTTAATCAGTTACAAAATGAAAAATCGTATACCAATGTTAATGATTTATTGAACTTTCTTTCGCTTTCATTGAGATCACGTGAACGCGCAGCCCTGAGAAGTTGTGACTCCAGTAGCCGGCGCTTCACTACTTTCTACCCCTCTAATAATTCATCGTTCGAAACACAGCGAGATTTTGAAAATCATAAATCAGACAAAACCAAACAATTTTCCGCGTGTCAGTTAATTTCTACGGATATTGAATAACAAAATATAAAAGGGTTGTTGAACTGTATTTTTTGTGATTCATCCATTCATGAAAGTCTTGATTGTGATTATGCATATAATTTATCTTTAGATGAAAGAAAAAATATTTTATTAAAGAAAGGAGGTTGCTTTAAATGCTTGGGAGCTAAAAAACATATTTCTCGGTTTTGTAAAGCTAATATAACGTGTTGTCATTGTTCAGGAAAGCATTCCCCTTTGAAGTGTTTTGTTAAATATAAGCAAAAAGAAAACGATAAAAATATTAATCCGAAGGCTGATGAATCAAGGCCATCAGAAAATACTGTTCTTACTAATCAGTCCACATTTGATGAAATTTATTTACAAACTCTCGTAGTTCGCATTTCCAATAAAGGATTAAATCATTTTGTACGTGTAATTATAGACAGTGGTTCGACTAAGAGTTATATTTCTAAGTTTGTTGCGGAAAAATTCGGATTAAAAAACATGGTAAAGAGACAGTAACTCATGGACTTTTTGGAGGCTCGGAAAAACTGAATGTCATAATCGTTACAATATACAATTGAGTAGTCTAGATACAAAAAATAAAATAGAAATTGAGGTAATGGATCAAAAGAAAATTTGTGCGACTGTACCTAAAATAAAAAATGCTTATTGTTTAAAAGAATTAAGAGATAAGAAAATATTTTTGAGTGGATGTAAGTTTTAAATCTGAAAAATGTTTGTATGAAGAAAGTGTTAATGATATACATCTATTACTGGGAGCCGATGTTGCCGGGAAAATACTTACAGGCAAAATTGAACATTTTTTATGTGGATTAGTTGCCATGCAATATATTTTGGGATGGACTGTCATGGGTAAAGTTTCAAATGAAATTAATCTGAATAGTTCATATTTAACTCTTTCTCTTTTTGTAAATGAAGCAAAAATAACTGATTTAAGGAATTTGGATTCTTTTGGTATAAATGACCCTTGTGAAAAGCAGTCTAAGGAGGAAGTTCTGACTCGTTTTAGAATGGGAAAAATTGGTGCTACTGCGGATATTCGCAAAGCATTCTTACCGATATCTCTAGATGAACATGATAGGGATTACATGAGATTTATTTGGTGGAAAGATGGTGATCCTGAGAAAGAAATCAGATCTCTTAGTGATCCTGAAAGGTGGGATTACGTTCCTGATTCGTTGAACCCTAGCGACCTGCCTTCTCGAGGATGCAATGTGGAAGCCTTAAGCATATCTCGATGGTGGGAGGGACCTGCTTATTTACGGAAACCTATGAATGAATGGCCAAAATCTGAAAAATTACCTAATTTTGAAATAATCAATTCGGAAAGAAGAAAAACATTAAAACACTGAAAACAAGAAAATTTTTGATCGTTTCTCTCTTCTTATGAAAAATTAATAAGAGTATTTGCTTTAATATACAGATTTTTAGATAACTGTAGAATAGAACGCCCAGAGAGAGCTTTAGGAATGCTAACTTCCGAAGAATTTGATAGAGCAGAAAAGCTAATATTAAAAATATTCCAAAAGGAAGCGTTTACAGGAATAGAGGATAAACGTTTAAAATCCCTTCAACCTTGGCAAGATGAAAGTAGACTTCTTAGAGTAAAAACTCGCATTTTGTTGAGAGAAGATTCCAAAAACTTTAAATTTCCAATAATATTACCCCATGATCAGGCAATTGTAGAAAAACTCATACACTCTAGACATTTACTATTAGGACATGCAGGAGTTAAAATTTTAATGTGTAATTTGAGAGAAGCATTTGGATCCTTAAATATAGAAAGACTGTGAGAAAAATAGTGAAAAATTGTGTAAGATGTCGAAGATTTAAAGCTAAGCCCAAGATATCCCCTGAAGGTCCTCTTCCTGAAGATCGTGTAAGAGAAGCATGTGTTTTTGAAATAGTTGGTATCGACTATGCTGGCCCTCTACTCATAAAGGGAGGACAAAAGGTTTGGCTAGTGATTTTCACTTGTGCTGTTTATAGAGCACTGCATTTGGAATTGGCTACATCTTTATCCACAGATAACTTCTTACAAACCTTAAGAAGATTCATTGCACGTCGAGGTAGACCATCGATAATTTACTGCGACAACGGCACAAATTTTACAGGAGCTGAAAATTTATTAAAATCTATCAATTGGAACACAATCTCAAAATTCAGTACGGCTCATAAAATTATTTGGAAATTCAACCCCCCAGCTGCACCATGGTGGGGAGGCTGGTGGGAAAGATTAATTGGCATGATAAAAGGAATTCTTAGGAAAATTCTTGGAAGAAGTACTTTCAACTTCGAAGAAATACATACAATTATCTGTGATGTAGAGAATATCCTTAACAACCGACCTTTGACATACATTTCAGAAGAAATAGATGATTTGACACCACTTTCTCCATCCATGTTTTTAAGAGATATAAAAGAATCCGAAACTCCTGATTTAAATGATTCAGATTCGATTTCTCTTAACAAGAGATATAAATATAGACAAAGGATTAGATACGATTTATATAGAAAAAAGATTTCAAATAGAATACTTAAGGCAATCATCCAAACATAAAAAGGAAAAAAGTCAAGTTCAAGTTGGTGATATAGTTTTTGTCTCCAGCGATAACCACAAGAAAATAGACTGGCCTTTAGCTCGTGTGATTCAACTGTTCCCTTCTAAAGATGGAGATGTACGTCTTACTAAGGTGAAGATGAAGAACGGTGAATTTCTCCGCCCCAATAGATTGGCTTATACCCCTGGAGTTGTCTGTTGAACTGGATGCCCCCAAGAACTTACGATCCAGACATGGACTACTACGGAAAGAACGAGTTTGAGTTTTTCGAACTCGAGAAACTCAAAGGTGGGAGGATGTTGTATCTGGTAACATTCCCTCGCCCCCCGTTTCATATATCTGGAAACGTTCTCTCACCCTCCGGTTCATTGAACTCTGAATCCACGCATGCGCGTGAGAACTATGCGTTTTTGTTTATGTCAGTTGTATTAGGAAAAAGAGATGTAACGGAAATGTTATGTAGTTTTTAGTCTCTAGTATATGTAATCTAACTGTTATTAATTAATGTTCTTTTTATTCGTGTAGTGTAGTGTAGTTGCAGTGATATGTCCTATTAAATAATAATTTAAAAAGTACAGGCTACCTACTCCTTTGGATCTATTTTCATTTGAAGACTTTGTTTACGACCGTTTTAAATCCCTGGACCAACCTGAACCGACGCTCTATGCATAAGGATAAGAGATAAGTAAAATTTTCCTTATTCCTTATTGTAAGAATAATAGAGCGTTTGTTTTGATATAGCAAAAGGCAATATTTGATTGATTTTTTGCGACAAATCGAATGGAAATGAAATTTCATTGTTGATAGGCGCGCGATATTTTTGGCAGATTCATTCGCGGGGGGAAAAGAAAAATTAACTAAAACATTATTTGCGATAGATACCATTTTCGGGACAATAATCCAGGGTAGAATATCCACCATAGATGTAAATTATAAACAAAATGCTTCGGTATTTAAAATAGAATGTTGTTCGCAATTAGATGAAAATTTGACCCAATTTTGGGACTTAGAATCGATGGGAATTAGTGATACAGAAAAGAATATGTTAAATAGCGATAACGACTTTATTTCGAATTTTGAGAATAATTTAAAATTTAATAACGGAATGTATGAGACAAAATTATTTTGGGAAGATAAGCCAAGCAATTTAAACAATAATTGGGCAATTGCAAAGCGCAGGTTTGATAATTTAAATCTAAAAATGAAAGAGAATAATTGGCTTTATAATGAATACATAAATAATGTTAAAAATCAAATTAAGGAAAATATCGTTGAGGAATGTCCATCTCAATTCGAAACTAATTCTTATTATATGCCCCATTCATCCGTGATTCGGACTGATAGGCAGACAATGAAGATCCGCATGGTTTTTGATGCATCTTCAGAGAGTAGAGAGTGTAAATCATTGAATGAGTGTCTTTATGCGGGCACAGTTTGGAATCCCCGTATAATAGATGTAATTTTGAGATTTCGCGAATATGAACATGCGTTTTGTAATGATATTCAGGGAGCATTTTTAACGATAGAAATAGCTGAAGAAGATCGCGACTATTTAAGATTTTTTTTGGTTTCCGAATGATGACTCGTGTACCGTTTGGAGTGACCTCGAGTCCTTTTGTACTTGCTGCGACAATAAAATACCATATTCGAAAATATAAGGAAAAATGTAGAGAAACTTTTGAAATGCTGAACACTTCCTTGTATGTTGACGACTTGTTCGCATGTTCATCAGAATCCGTTAGTAAGGCTTTCGATCTTTCTAAAAATGCGATAGAAATTCTTAAAGATGTGAATATGAATTTACGAAAATTTAAAACTAATTCGCAAGAATTAAGAAAATTATGGAATGAAAACGGTATAGGTGACGTAGGTGAATCGGGTGAGCGTCCATTAAAGGTTTTAGAAATTATCTGGAATTTAGATAACGATACATTTAAATTAGATGTTCAACCATTGCTCGATTTAATTAAAAATTTAAAGAATTCGAAACGATGTGTTCTGCAAACAGCAGCAAAAATCTTTGATCCGATAGGTTTTGTTTCCCCATTTGTTTTAATAATAAAATGCTTAATGCAAGAAATTTGGGAATACGGTCTCGGATGTTGTTGTTCTTGTTGTCGTGTCCTTCCCGCAGGGAAGGAATGAAAGTTGACATTGCCTGTGAGACACACAGGTTGGACTTCTTAACGATAGATGGCGACACCACCTATCTCCACCTCCACAATTTTGGCATGGAACTGAATGGGAGGGAAATATTCTCCAGCCCCCTGCACTCGTGGTTTCTGCTGCGACCGCCCACAAGACTTTCGGACCCACTGATTTAACGAGCACGTACTCCGTTTATACTACGGTCTCGGATGGGATGAGGAATTACCCACCGAATTAAGGAAAAAATGGTAAACTTGGTGCGCTCAGGTTTGTCTTCTAAAAGACGGCATTCGAAAGAAAGTATTTTCCATATCCTTTAGATCAGGGAAAAGATTTGCAACTACACATATTTTGTGATGCATGTCCCAGAGCATTTAGAGCGGTGGCATATTTTCGCTATGTAACTGATAATGACGAGATTTTAACGAGATTTATAACAGCTAAAAGTCTAGTTTCTCCTCTCAAGAAATTAACCCTCCCGCGATTGGAACTTTTGGGAGCAGTTTTAGCCTCGAGACTTTTGAAATATTTAAAAACCAATTTTAAATTTCCTGTTTCGAAAATTTTCTTTTGGAGTGATTCTTCTATTACTCTCCATTGGATTAAGGGAAAAGCCTCAAAATGTAAACAGTTTGTTTCGAATAGGGTAATAGCAATCCAATCAAATTCCGATCCATCTGATTGGCATCATTGCAATGGGAGAGAGAATCCAGCTGATCATGTTTCCCGTGGAGCGAATCTCGATACTTTTATAAACAGCCAAATTTGGATGCATGGTCCTCAGTGGCTTCGCATGAAAGAAAACAACTGTCCGAAAAATTTGAATTGTGACTTTTCTTCAACTGACACATGTGAATATGGAGAACAAGTGTTTACATTCGCATGTGAAAGTGAATTAAACACAACTGCCATAATTAATTTAACTAAATATAGCAGCCTGCAGAAACTTTTGCGTGTTACTAGTTGGGTGCTTCGTTTTGTGTATAACATTCGAAATAGATTAAATAAACGATGCAACGAATTAACGGCGGAAGAAATCGATGGTGCCGAAAAATTTTGGATTAGGTTTGTTCAGAAAGATGCTTTCGCTGAAAAAGTTAATTGTTTGCTTAAAAGTTAATCACTATTTATAAAACTTAAGCAATTTTAGAATATAATCCTTTCCTTGACGCAGATGAACTGATACGAGTCGGTGGAAGACTTCAGAAATCTAAATTCACATATTTACAAAAACACCCTATCTTATTACCGACCAAGCATTACTTCGTAAATTTAATAGTGCGAGACTCACACAACAAAGTTTTTCACGGAGGAATTAGCGAAACTCTTCTAGAAATTAGAGAGCGATTCTGGCTCATTAAAGGGAGGCAGACTGGAAAAACATTTTTAAAAAATGTGTGCTGTGTAAAAGATTCAACTCGACTTCAAGTGTTCAAGTTACCGCACCGTTACCAGCTGTTCGTGTAGAGCAATCAGCTCCATTTTCTGTTGTGGGAATAGATTTTGGAGGCTCTCTCTACACAAAAGACCAGAATAAACTCAACATTATTATATTTACGTGTGGTGTTACGAGAGCTCTTCATTTAGAACTTGTGAACAATCTTACAGCTGAAACATTTCTCTTGGCGCTTCGACGTTTTATCGTGGACTGTGCTCAAAAATTCTGACTGACAACGCAAAAACTTTTAAAAGATCCGAACTTGAACTGAAAAAGTTATTAGTGATCCTGCAGTGAAAGCTTTCTACGCCTTCCACAAATCTGGCAGTTTATCGTCGAGAGAGCTGCTTGGTGGGGTGGCTTCTACGAAAGACTCATTCGAACAGTAAAGCTTGCTTTACGAAAGATTGTGGGAAAAACAACTTTATCTCGCGATGAGAGACTCTTTTAATAGAAATTGAAGGGGTGCTCAACTCTCGCCCTTTTACATATATTTTTACTGATTTAAATGAACCTGAACCTCTTACTCCATCTCATATGATTTTAGGGCCTAGAGTGAATAGTTTACCACCTGCCAGGCTTAATTTTGATTCTAACTTATCAAACAGGAAAATTTTAATTAAAAGGTTTCATTATCGCGAAAGATTGCTAAATATGTTTTGGACGAAATGGTCAAAAGAATATATTTTCATGTTAAAATCCGCTCATTGTGTTAAACCTATAGGTGGAATTAAAGAGTTTAAAATTGATGATGTACTAATTAATGATGAAAAATTTCCTAGACATTTTTGGAAACTAGGTAAAATTGTTGATGTATTTCCTGGCAGGGATGGTAGAATACGTTCTTGTAAATTAAAAACTCAAAATTCATTTACTAAAAGACCTGTACAATTATTATATAACCTTGAAATTAATGAATGATTTCTTTGTTATGTATTTGCTTTGAATTTAGTATTTGATTTGAATTTGGTATTTGATTTAAATTTAGTATTTGCATTGGATTTAGTATTTGCTTTAAAATTAGTATTTGCTTTAAATTTGGTATTTGATTTGAATTTCGTATTTGATTTAAATCTAGTATTTGCTTTAAATTTAGTATTTGCTTTGAATTTATGTATCTGTTTGAATTTGTATTTTATTTGAATTTAATTACTTGAAATGTATATTTAATTATTTCTTTGTATTTTTGAAATTATTAGCAAATTTAGAATGAACCCCCTGGTCATTCGGGGGGGGGGGAGTGTGTTGAAACTTACCATAGAGTGAGCTGAAATATTTGTGCAGCGGCGCTGCAATCGCTTGTTTTACAAATGTACACTTTAGTCAGTCCTACCCTTCGATTGCTTGTAAATAAACGCTGTTCGTGTTCCTCTCAGTTGTTTTGTTATTTGAATCGCCTCTTCTTTCTGACAGGTAAGAGCTTTTATTTATCTATTTGTACGAGTTGAAAAAGAACATACGAATAATGATTTTGAAATATTTATGAATTTGAACACCTTTCTTAGATGAGCATTCTTTACTCAGAGTTGGTGGAAGGCTTAATAATGCTGATCTACCATTTGAAGCAAAACATCAAATAATTTGACCAAATGAACATAAATTTACTAAATTACTTTTTGAACATTTTCATAAAAAGTTTTTTTTCATATTGGTACTCAGGGTTTAGTACATCAAATTAGAGTGCAGTTTTGGCCTATCAATGGCAATTGCTCGTAAAACAGTATATGATTGTATGGATGCTTTAGACCAGGAGTGGGCAGACTTTTCCAGGATGCGGGGGCTACTTCTGATTTTTTGAAGGAGTTGCGGTCCACCCAGTGTCAGTGGCGCACACAAGGGCGGGGGAAGAATCCACGGGTCCGGACCCTACCTCGTAACCCTTCATTTTTTCCGATTCATTATAGTCCCATGTATATAGTATGTAAAATGTAATTAAGTATTTGTTATTAATAATTTTTTTATTTATTAATGTTAATTTTTTGTTCAGTAATTTATTTTTTGCTGTTTTTTGTTCCCGACAACCGACAAAACGAAAAAAATATGTTTGGCTGCGTATTGGGGTATGATACAAGAAGGATAGACCTTCAACCCTCGACCCCTTCCCTTTCAAAATTCTTGTGTACGCTACTGCCCAATGTCGTAGGTGTGGTGAGGTTAGGGAAAGGTTATTATTATAACTTAATAATAAGTACGGAATATGAAAATAAAAACAACTCACACTTTTAAAACCACGTTTAAAGCAAAACGCAAGATACAAACTTAATAATAATAACCCGAAATATTATTCTTTCAAATGGTTAATTTATTATGAAACAATTCAAAATACATTAAAAAAATAATAATTTTTTATCTAAAGTTAGTTTTTTTGTTGTAATAGTCAGGAAGGCTTAGTTTGCGTACTGTCTGCCAAGCTTGAATTTTCCGTAAAAATTACTAACTGCTAAAATTTTTAGGCGGTCACCCCAAACTGTCCTTGCGGTCCACCGGTCGATCGCGATCGACGTAATGCCCACCCCGGCTTTAGACAGAAGCCTACTGGGGTAGATTAACTAATGGGAAATCTGCCATTAGGGAGTTGCACTCTCTGATGGCAGATTTCCCATTAGTGCGCCATTTGTAAACTCTGGGGTGGATTTTTACATCAAAGGGGTATTTTCAAAAGTTTATGTAGCAATTTTTGTATGTCTGGCTACTAAAGCTATTCATTTAGAGGCGGTGACAGATTGAACAACTGAAGCATTTATTGCAACTATGAAAAGGCTATGCACCCGCAGATGCCGCATTTCAACACTAATGTCCGATAATGCATCTAATTTTAAAGGCGCAGCTGCAGAATTAAATCGTTTTATAAAATTAATTTGTAACAAAAACGATACCTTAGAAAATTATTTTGCTTCAGAAGCGATCCAGTGGAAATTTATCCCTCCTCGCTCTCCCAATTTTGGGGGTTTGTGGGAGGCAGGGGTAAAGTCCAGTGGCGTAACGGAAAATTTTTGGCCCCCCCCCCTTGCAAGGTCAGGTCTTGGGCCCCAAGTCGGATCTTATATAATAGCGCACACAAAAGTTTTTCAAGGGGGTGTCCATGGTCATAAGTCCCCCAACTCGTATCATATCTCAAGACAACACCAATTGACTTTGTCTATTTTGTTAATAAAAAACAGTAAAAAATGATTTATTGAATTAATAATTAGCATGAATTAATAAAATAAATTGTTAACTACAAGTACTTAATTCAATTTTACACACACACACACATATGTAATACGACGATGTTGTAATGATGGATTTAGTAAAGGAGGACGACTTTTGGCGAAGATCTTGATAGCGTGGCCGGTGTTGGTATTTCCTTATATGGTTGATGCTGCATTTTCATTACTATGGAAGAGGCAGTCTCGTGGAAAAGCTATTCTTCTTTATTAAACACTGAACATGAAGACACACAGATAGACGGAATCACAACGAGAAACATACACAACATAAATACACAAACACTAGCTGCAGCCGACTACATGACGACAAGAAGAGAAGAAGAGCGCGTAACCGTGTGTTCAGAGCTTTTATAGTGGCGGTGAAGGTCGTACGACTCTTTTATAACAGGTGTCGTGATTGGCTGCAAATGAGCGGGAGCAATTAGATTAAGATTAAGATTACGCGGTTGTACAATTAGATTAAGATTATAACAGTCAGAGGCGAAAGAACTAGAAAATAATTTCACGGGGTACAGTTAAGGAGAATTAGAATAAGTCATTACATATATATATATATAATAGGATTATCATCAATCAAAAAAATACTCAAGGGCTTTGGAGGATTACAATTAGATTAAGATTATAACAGTCAGAGGCGAAAGAACTAGAAAATAATTTCACGGGGTACAGTTAAGGAGAATTAGAATAAGTCATTACATATATATATATATTATATATTATATATATATATATTATATATATATATATATATATATATATATATATATATATATATAATAGGATTATCATCAATCAAAAAAATACTCAAGGGCTTTGGAGGGTGTCCGGACCCCTTGGACAACCCCCTTGTGTGCGCCACTGTATATATATTCTTGCTACAAAAATTCTGCATTCACCTAGTACTGCTTACATAAACAACGAAACAAAATTTAAAAATCGGAATTTGAAAATTATTTTAAAATTATATTTTATTTAGTTTATTCCACGTGCTGAGAATAACAAAAGTAAACTCGGTTTGCTTTCATAGCTTTGAAAATAAGGACATGTTTGTAGCGATACCAACAAAAATCAAGAAGAAAAGTCCGCTTTCACTGTTTTAGTAGAAACTATAAAAATTATTTAAAAAGGATAATGAGCTATTTAATAGCTGGTCGGATAACCCCGTGTGTTGAAAACTTCCTGAAGTCGTTTCGGCATTGAATTAACAAGTCTATACTCTGTTTCACCTCAAGTTGGCAGCATTAGGAAGGGTACGATGACCGAATCAC
>BMAO01010011.1:0-50186 GCA_019973975.1 Trichonephila clavata
AAACTACACTGCTGTCCACCGTAAATGCAACACCCTGAAGGAAGCACGCAAATAACATGAAATTTACAACATGCATTAGCGGAGGTGAGATATGCACATGATTAGAATTTCAGCGTAGACACACATACGCACACCTGTGGCGCCACCTCAAAGCGCTATTTAAGGCTGGAGATTTCGACGGTTTCAAGTTCGGCAATTGTGTTTTTCTTGTGTTTTTTTTTTAAAAAAAGATCAGTTATGTCTCGTAGAAAACAGCGATCAGCTTTTTGATCAAGTATCCAAGTTCGACAGAGGAAGGATAGAGGCCTACCGAGATTGTGGATTATCTTTCAGGGAAATCGGTAGGCGTGTTGGACGAAACCAAACAACTGCAATGTGGATATGCGACCGTTGGATGCAGGAGGGTACGACGGACCGACGTGGTCGATCGCATCCACCTCAGTGCACCACTTCACGTGAGGACAGGCAAATTGTGCGCATGGTGACGGATCGCTCAGTCACATCACGAGCCATAGCACAGCACATTGAGTCTGTAAAGCATCATTCAGTGTCTGCGCGTACCATTCGACGCCGTTTACAGCAGAGTTGTCTGTCCGAAATACGTCCATTGCTTGGTCTACCCTTGACGCAGAACCACAGACGTCTCCGCCGCCAATGGTGCGATGAAAGAAGGATGTGGGTGGCAGAATGGAATGAAGTTGTCTTTACTGATGAGTCACGCATCTGTCTGCAACACCACGATGGTCGGATTCGAGTCTGGAGACACCGTGGAGAGAGGATGCTGAACAGCTGCGTTATGCACCGCCACACTGGTCCTGCACCGGGTATTATGGTATGGGGCGGTATTGGATATTAATCTCGCACTTCTCTAGTACGCATTGCCGGTACTTTAAACAGCCAGCGCTACATCTCCGAGGTGTTGGAGCCAGTTGTTCTTCCTTACCTTCAGGGCTTGGCCACAGCCATATTTCAACAGGATAATGCGCGACCACACGTGGCACGCATTGTCCAAAGGTTCTTCGTCAATCACCAGATTGAACTGCTTCCCTGGCCGGCTCGCTCTCCGGATCTTTCGCCGATAGAAAACATGTGGTCCATGGTTGCTCAACGATTGACCCAGATTACACCCCAGCTGCCACGCCAGATCAACTTTAGCAACGTGTGGAAGCTGCTTGGTCTGCTGTACCCCAAGAACACATCCAAAGTCTCTTTGAATCAATGCCGAGGCGTGTGGCAGCGGTGATCTCCAACAATGGCGGCTACTCTGGCTACTGATTCTGGCAGGAACCACACTTCACAGAAGTCTATAAATTTAATCATTTGATACTTGGTCAACATGTTATCTACAAATAAATTTTGTTGTGCTATCTCTTGTCTTTCTTGGTGTTGCATTTACGGTGGCCAGCAGTGTAACTGAAATGAAACTTTTACATATTTAAAATAAATGTGTACCTTTTTATATATAATTCAAATTAAAAAAAATTATGATAAAAATTAGTTATGTTATTTTAATAAAACTACATAGAGTTAATTTTTATTTTAGTTTGTTAAAAAAAAAATGTATGAGTGGCCCAAAAACAAAAATTACTTTTGCAATGTGGCCCACAAGCGGTCATAGTTTAGACACCCATGCCCTAACCACTTCCTTGGGTGTTCTCCCTCAAAATCGGGAAGTGAAGCCGTGCAAAATAGTGCTTTCACTTGCATGGTACGCAAAGCTGCGGCTAACGAGAGACGTAAAAACTACCCGCTTGCCACGGTGAAGTTCGTAGGCCTATCTGGCGAAACCGGCGATAGAGTGGCATTAACAACAACAGCAAATTTTAATCTAATACAATCTCATTTTAGAATATTTGATTTAAAAGATTTTATATGGATCGAGTCCTTGCGCTCATGATTGTCCGTTGTGTAGAGGAAATTATGCATGTTAAATCTGCAGAGGCTTAAAGTTCTACCGTTGGTGTGATGTGGAAGTTAGGAGAAGGAAAACCAGCTCAGATATTATCCTCATCACTTGACTGTGATAAAAATTGCGGTCTATCGCCAGTAACCCTCGTGATGCCTCAGAGCGTGACGTAAATTAAGAATCAAATCATTAAAAGTATATATTACTAGTTGGTATACCCGTTCTTTGCACGCGTAAATTGTAAAATTAAACAACGCAGATTGAAGGATAAAGAAGTTTTTAATGAGTTAATTTTACGTGAATTGCAAATTAAACAAAAAAAGGCTTTTTGCATATCTCAGCTGAACAGAAAAACTATATTTGTTAAATTTTAAGTCTGTAGATCAAAAAGCTGATAAAATTTTTTTATTTTTATTTATAACGCCACCATAGCTCCCTTGTGGGTCAGTTTTTGAAAACACCTTCCTAAGCTGATCTCCGCTCAGAAAAAGTAACACATTGTTACAAATTTAATGTAATGAATGCGTAAAATAGTATAAATAATTTATATATGTATATGTAATATGTTACTATTACTATCTGTTGTATTTATATTTTGTATTAAATTTATAATATTTGCAAACAACGCCGTTTCTTACATTATAATGGCGATTCAATAAAAACATAGCGAAATGTTGGCGATCATGATGTTTCGCTAATCTTGGCGAAATGGTCAAGTTGGCATCATGTTTTGTGACCATGTTGGCAGCTTGGCTATTGATTGAACGATGCAGAGGTTGATGTGCTGTAGAGCCACCTGGTGGGAAACTGAAACAAAGAGGATAGCACAAAAACCTTCTCCCCAACAAATACATATACTTGCCAATTTTCATAGCGATCGGTTGAACGGTGTTGGAGTGAAGCGAGGTCATATTGTATATACAAACATTCATTTATTTTTATATAGATATGCAAAGTATGCATAATTTCCTATCACTATAAGTAGTACTCAGAGTACATAAAGTACTACAGCTATAAATTAATATTTAAGAGTAAATAGATTCTTTCTATCACGCATTATATTTAAAAAATATATAGAATTCAAACATTCTATTGAACATTCTATTCATGAATTTTCCATTTTAAATACCCTGATATCGTGAAAAAGGCAAATTAGAAAAAGATACCAGAGCTGTGACACGCCCCTTTCTACTCATAATGCTAACTAAGCCAGAAAAAATTTAGAGCTCGTAAATACTTCTGTAAAACAATCTGTTAAATAACTTACTCA
This sequence comes from Trichonephila clavata, assembly GCA_019973975.1. Taxonomy (NCBI): domain Eukaryota; kingdom Metazoa; phylum Arthropoda; class Arachnida; order Araneae; family Nephilidae; genus Trichonephila; species Trichonephila clavata. Next base: position 3,177 of record BMAO01010011.1, read on the forward strand.
AAAAAATTATCGTAGAAGGCATGTTCTACATGTTTGCACTATTTTTCTATCATCATTTTGTTTTAGGTAGGTATTCTCCAAAAGTTAAAGATCACAACTGAAATCGAAACTTTTCTTATTAAACAAATTTTCGAGATCATTAGAAATCTTGATCATAATACACCTTTATTTATATTAAGTACATCTGCAATTTTAGAAATGTATTTCTTGTGACGTTTTAATTTTTAATTGAATAATTGAATTATTTATACGCCTTCAAAATTAGTATATATTCTGTACTTTTCATTATAATACAGGGTTATCAGAAATGAATGACCCGATTACAAAATTTATTAATTCCCAGATGAATAAACAGAAAATAATCATTAATATGCCATTGTAAAGATAAAATATGAAATTGTGAGTTTGTAACATTGTTTTTGTCAAATAGGTCGCAGCAATGTCGTAATTGTGAAGTGGAAATGGCATCGTAGCAAGGGAGGGTATTTTGTGACCTCTCGTTTGCAAAAAGTCTGTCGGTAATCACGGTTCAGAGTGAATTTTGGAGAAAGTACCATATATAAATGTACCGACATCTAAGAGTTTAAGAAGATGGTATAAACAGTACCACAGGAAACTGGATGCCTGTATGAAGGCAAAAGTCCAGGGCGACCAGGTTCGTAATGATATTATACGAGTGACTATATATAAAGAAAGTCGCATTGAACATTTGTGAAAACAAATTTTACTTTACGTCAAGTAACGTTATGTACAAAAAATATTTCATATTTTATGTTTACAATGACATCTTAATTATCATTTTCTGTTTATTCATCTGGGAATTATTAAATTTTGTGATCGGGTCATTTATATCTGATAACCCTGTACATTGTTCATTCGGTATTGCAACATAGGAAATGAAATGTTAGTAAATATGAAATGTAGTTATATGAAGTAAGAAAACGTGCCTTTTTTTAAAAAACATTTTAGGCACAACAAGTTTTTAAAAAAATTTTATGTCAATTCCTACTTAGATCAGCAAAAAAAAAAATTACTTTAGTTACTTTTTATTAAATAGTTACAAGTAATATAAATATGTATATACATATGACAGAATCACAACATTAATTGGTGATTAATTTTTATTAATTATCTTTAAAGTATTGTATTGTTATCCAAAACAATCGTATATATAAAATTTCATTTCAACTGAATGCATTGAAACGTGAGGGGAAAAAAATCTTTTCAAAGTTTTGATCCAAGTCGCTAAAAATGAAGCCAACGTGGCTGTATCTGTAATTCTTAAAAAAATTATTTTCAGTCAATTAATTTTAATTAATTATAGTTAAATTATCGTATCGTTGCCCAAAACACTAGTGTATAGAAAATATCAGCTCAAAGAGCGCTTTAAAAAGCGAGAAAAAAACCTTTTCAAGTTTTGACACAGGTCGCCAAAAATAATGCCAACGTAGCTGTATTTGTAATTCTTTGAATAATTAAATTTAATCAATTAATTTCTATAATTAAATTACTGTATTGTCATCCAAAATAAGTGTGTATATAAAATTTCAGCGCAATTGAGCGTTTTAAAATGCATTCTATTAACGATTGAAAACTTAAACAAGATAAATATAGAGTGTGTGTGAGCTAATAGTAGGAATTAAATAAGTGACTGGTTAAGAATAGATAATCTTATCAATTAACGACAGTCTAAATTTCCAATGATTCAAATACCTAATATTGTTACTTTTTGCTCTAATCTTAGATAATATTCAGCATTAGAAATCATATCACATTACATGCTTCTAAAGCTGAAATGCAAATACCCATTTCCAAATAAATAACATCCATACTAGCTTAGCTAAAAGCAACGTCAAAACAAACGGACTTAAATCGTTAAGCCGACTCAAAATACCGGTAGCAGTTTCTCCTCCATCTCGGAACAAACAATTTGCAAGAAATAAAGACGAAAAGAAGAGGGAAATCCGACTTTGAAGTCCGCCGAAAACATGTTTTTACAATGAGTAAGTAGGGAAGCAACTTAGAAACGTTTTTGTTCTCGATGCCAACAGAGATGACAAGAAGAAAATCCGATGTGTAAACGATAGTTCTGGACGGCCAGTTATTTGATCAGTATTCGATTTCGGACGGCGGGAAGGTAAAGAATTGGAATTTTTTGGTAGATTAGAACTAGGGGTTGTATTAGGAAGCGGTATGCTTTGAAAGGAATTTGAGAGATGACACGGAAAATTGGCTTTCCCAAAACGTTTTTTTTTTTTTTTTTTTTTTTTTTTTTTTTTGTGGACGTAAGTAAAGAACATTCTTTGAATTATTTGAAAGATTTTTTTTCAATTTGTCACGTTTTTTCGACCTTAGGTGTGAGAGGGTTCGAGAAAAAAAAACAGACATTATTTAAAGTAAACCAATTTTATTTAGCCTTTAACGCTTATGAGGATTTATGATAATTAATGAGAATGCACTGATCACTTAATCAGGGGAGTAATAAAACTTATTAATCTTATTAGAATTATAAACATTTATTTTAACTATTCTCTTGAACACTTTTGCTACCAACATGCTTTATCGTCAGCCGTAAGGTGGACTGCTTCCCCTTCTCTGAATCCTTCTTTCTGGAATTAATATTACGAAGTGTGACCACCAAATGCTCCTACTATGCTTTCCGCTCAGCATCAATTTTCAATCATCACACCGCCTACTCCATGGCCAGCACTTAAATAGAAATTTGCATTTACATAAAATCAAGTTCTCTCTACTGGAAAATGGTTTTCAACTAAAGTCCCAGTTAAAAAGAGTATTTTCCCCAAGAGGAATTGTAGAAGCCCGAATAGAAAACCGTTACAAATAGAATTTTCATTATTATTCTATAAAATATATAGTGTAATTTTAATGACTTTTTCCCCTTCTAGAATTGATTTTATTAAAACAAATAATAGTTGAAAATAATCACCTATTTAATCGGGGAAAAGCTATAAAGAGTTAAATTCACTATTTATTTGAAATTTTAATCTTGTTCGTAATTGGCTCACTGTGAAGACAAAGGAACTGTATATGGAGTAAATAATACAAAGGGTAAGATATATACATATATAAAAATACACTTAAGAGTTTTATTCACTTATATAAGGGGCAAAATTTTAATCAGAAGTCTTACTAAGGATTAAAATATGCACACACGCATATTTTACATTTTTTTTAGCAATGTAACTATACTTATAAGTATAACAATAAGCCTTAAGGGAACTTGGTTGCAAATTTTTAACATTTTTCTTGAATTTTCTTGTGCAAATTAATACTCTTTAAAAGTTGATCATTTTTTAAAATGTATGGGTTGAAAAAATACGAAAATGCAATTATTTTAAAGAAAAATATATAACTAATGTCTTAAAGTGGTATTTTAAGTTTACTTAAGCTTATTATAATTATTTTTTCATAATTATTAATTTTAAAGTGGTTTTTCTCAGTTTGTGTTTTTTTGATAATTAGTGCATTCAAAATGCTACTCCTTCCACGGTTATTTACTAATCATTTCCACTTTTTTCCCCTGTGAGTTATATATAAAGCATGTAACAAAATTAGGGATCCATTTTGCTGTAAACTGAATACTTTTATTGAAAAAAAAAATGTTGGAGATTTTGGCTTTTTTGTTTAATTTTAGTATGCATATCAACATTTTATTTTTTCTCTCCAAAACTAATTAAGTTGTAAAATCGACCCCTAAAGCTGTTTAGAACATCCTTAAGAATAAGAATATTACAAAAAAGTTTCAGGTCAAAAAATTAATAATTACAAAAAAAAAAAGTAAAATTTCAAAATATTTCCCAAATTTTCTTCAAAAAACTTAAACTTTTAAAATTGTATTAATAATATGTAAAAAATTTCACCTCGTATGATTTTTTTAAACAGAAAAATTATAGGAAATGCTAAAATATAATTTTTTAATACATGAATAAAAAAATTGTACAAAGGGTATCAAGTCCCCTTAAACCATGTGCAATTCATTAATCTAATGAAAAAAAATCATTTTAATTAGATAAAATCCGACGTCCAAAAAATAAGATTGAAATTTACGGGTGTGCGTCATACGCCGGGTATAAAAATAATAGCTTAAAAAAATTTTTAAAAAAAAGTTAAACATAGAAAAAAATTAGTCTTCAAGATATATCAAAATGCTGTTAATTTAAAAGAAATGATATTCCTAATGAACTTAAAGGGTTTTAGCTCTAGAAGGATAGTATTTTTTTCCCTACAGCTTGGAATAATACGTCGAATAAGAGTTTCAAAACAAGAGCATTTGCAAGGATATTTCAGGTTTCTTCGTAAAAAGAGGGCGAATATACCTAGAAATTGACGCTTGAAAGCTTAGGTGTCTATTATACGGTGGTACGCGTTCTACACCGGATTTTAAGCTAATTAAAAATCATGCATTATTCCAAAGTTTTTGGTTTATATATTTTAGCAATATTTTTTTAAAAAGTACTCAAATAGATCCGTCACAAAATACTTGAAAAAACTGTATTAGCAACAAGTGCCATCCACTACAAGTTCAAAAAAATATATTTGAACTTGAATGGATGAATAGAAAGTATTTTATTATTCATTGAAAATTTGAACAAGATATACACAGGGAGAGAGTGAACTAATAATAGGAATTGAAAAAGTAAAAGTGTCTTTGACCGAAATGTTTTTCCCGTGACTCTTAATGTCTTATTGTTATGTTAAAAGGCAAGAGCTCTATGAAAGGTTTATATAGGACAACTAGCCATTTCTAGCCGACTTCGCAGAGTATTTCGTGATGTTGTACGGTACACATTGCTTTTAAATTCTTGATATTTAAGTCCTAGCATTAAGCTTTCGATTGCATTTAAAAACATTCTTATAACCCTCACCTCATGATTTAAAAGGGACAAGACTAGAATACAGTAATATCTCGACTTAAGCGAAGTTCTTTTTATTATCTTTTAATTTGATTGTGAAGAAGTTGTCGATTTTGCCAGGCAAATAAATTTCGAAGTGGATAGCGATGCCATTCAAGAATTGCTGGATTCCTACAACCATGACCTGACAATTGAAAAGCTCATAGAAATGCATGAGCAAGAGCAAGACATTGAAGAACTTGAGTCATTAGACCCATTTCAATCAGAAGATCGAATAACGGTTCCGAATTTGACAGAAGGCCTCAGTTTAATTGAAAAAGGGTTACAAATTTTAGAAAATATAGACTCCATTTGATGAGCGTATTTTTGCATCAAAACAAGGAATAAAAAAAAATTATCAGCATGCTACGAGGAAATTTTGCGAAGAAAAAAATGAGTCTTTGAGCCGGCAGACTACTTTGTCAGATTTTATGAAACATTCCACATCAAAATAACTTCGGTTTTCAATTTTGTATTGGTGTCATCTAAGATTTTGTTGAACATTTTTTTCTAAATTACTATTTTTTTCATCTCCAGCCCCAACAAAAAATTATATTTATTTACGTGCGAAATTATACCCCGACTTACGGGAATTCGACTTACGCAACTATAACTCAGTCTCACCTGTCGCGTAAATTCGGGGTATTACTGTATTTAAAATGGCAGTATATTTATGTTTCACCCACACTTAACCTCCTCCCCCACGCAATCGATTTCTGCAAAACTCACTTTTAGTGGAACTTTACTCAACAAAAGAAACATCTTGCCAAATTTCAAGTCTGTAGGCCTAATAGTTCTTGAGATTTCGGGATGAGTGAGTAAGCTGTTTTTCTCCGAAATATAAATGGTATCCCAAAATTAGTGTAAGTTCTGAATTAAAAAAGTTTTTTCTTCAAATTGTTATTTTTTTATTGAATCGTAATGTATACGTAATAGGTTTATGTATGAAATAACACATAAGGCAAAGGCCCTCCAAGGCTTTCCTACTTCATACGCACTTTTTTGTTGAAATTTTTCATGACCCATCTGCATAATTGTGGCTGAATTTCGTTGATGCAGAGTTTAATTTCCTCTTGTAATGCACGGGTTTGTTGGCATAGATCTTTGACTTCAAATAACCCCATAAAAAAGAAATCCAATAGTGTTGAATCACATGATCTAAAGAGCCAATTCTTATTACCAAAACGAGAGAATATACGGCCAGGAAATGTCTCACACAGTGACTGAGTCGTTTCATGGGCTCTACGGCATATTGCACCGCCTTGTTGAAACCACATGTCCACATCAATACCATCCAATTTAGGCAGAAAGAATTGTTTTATTATGCCGCGATATCGAGCACCAGTAGCATTCACTGCTTGACTAGCTATATTTTTGAAAATGTAGGGTCCCATGATACTTCTAGCCCAATGTTCACACCAAACAGTGACACGTTGTGGATGTATTTGTTTTTCGACAATCACAATCACGGGTCTATTCAAGTACCTTTCACTAATCCACTTGGGGAAATTCTATTAAATTAAATATTGTTCATATGAAAACTTTCTCCTGCAGAGCAAAATGCGATCTATGCAAATCATGTCGTCTATTTAAGTATTAACTTTTAGTTTCATAAGAGAGAGAGAGGGGTTCGGAGTTAGTGATAGAAGTTTGAGGTTAATGTAAAGTAATTGAAAGAAGTTAGACGAGAGAAACTCGTCGATTAATCAATTAATTAATATATAAATTTGATAACTTACAGTTAATCAATAAGATATTGGATTTAGATTCAAATCGACTTAAAGTCAATTATTTGGGATAGGAAGTTACGATTATTTCCTAACGTAAGTGACTTTATTTGTAATTAAATAATAAATATCTCATCTTCCCTGCTTTGGCTCCAGTACTTTATATTCATGAATTTCCTTCCCTGGGTTTTGTTAGATTTATAAAAGGATAAATAAACAATATTTGTTTTAATTATGGACGGTGTTCATTCTGACTCCCAATCATTAAGAGATCTCTTACAACATGTGGGTTCTCTGAACCCCAAATGCTATAATTTTGACGATTAACAAACCCATCACGGTGAAAATGTGCTTCATCGCTGAAAATGATTCTGTTTGAAAAATCGTTATCCACACGTTGATGTTCAATAAACCATTCAACGATCTTTCTTCGCTGTGTATGGTCATTAGGCTTTAGTTCTTGTGCCAATTGAATTTGTATGCATGGAAACGCAGATCTTTAGTGAGTATATGCTGTAAAGAGCTCTTGAAATCTGAATTCTTGTCTGATGAGGCTAAATTGAAATCCCGCCGTATGGAGGGGTCTCAAGTCTGTCGAGTCTCAAACGTCCCCCGTTGATGTGGTATGGAAGTTAGAAGAGGAGGTGTCAGCTCAGGTGTCTTGACCAAAAGGCAAAATTACGCTGTCCGTCATCGATAACTCTCGAGCAGATTTATCGTGCGACGTAAAATTCAGGCTCACTGATTCAGTGAGCCTGAATTTTTCAATTACTAAGTTAAATCACTATTCCAACCATCCATTGTACGAAATTTTTGAACTGTGGCTACCAGACTTTCATTATTTTTGAAATATTGTTCGCCAATTAAAACACGTTATTCTATCGTCCAATGATGCTTCATTTTTACTATCCCTAAGCTATCAGCTTTCAAATTGTTTTTAATACGATTGTAAACTGCACGAATGGTGGAAAATTTAAATCTTGCGCTAATTTTGGCACACCCTTTACATGTAAATTCACAATTGTTGTTATGGAAATTGAATACAGCGGCTAATTTTTTTGTGCCTGGCCTTCCTAATGTATTAAAAAGGAACCAATTTAATAATACTCATTAAGAAAACTTTTAAAAGCAGCAACATTAAGAACTGTGTAAAATTTATTTAATGAAATTCCTTATAATATACTTATAATTTTGAAAATAACTTTAATAATTCTTTTTTTCCATTCAATAATTATGGATGTATTTTCATATATGACATTGATAGACATAACAATATTAATGATATTGTAATCTAAATGGTTTATCTCTCTTTCTCTCCGAGATTTGATTAACATTAAAGATAATTAAAACTAAACAAGTTAACGATCACTTTCAATTTATATTGTATTTGAAGTTTTTAATCACTGATATTTATTGAGAGAGAGAGAGAGGTACCAAATATTATAAAAAGGAAAACAGTTTTAAAGGTACATTAATTTGGATATTTAAGCTTGTTAATTACAAAGCATGGCTCTAGACCGGACCCGTTTCCGGGGCGGCATTTCGAATCAAATTTTAAAAATACTTTTTTTTTGTTATCGAAAATTTGGAAGAAGTTAAAGTTCACTATCTAGGAAAAAATATTCAGAACGAGATAGTTTCTCTTTTATATGAGAATATTAAATTATACTTCTTTCATAAAATTAAACAAGCTATAAATATTATTCGATAATTTTAGATTGCCCCTCTGATGGCAGCAAGATCGAACAAATGACATTTATGGTAAGGTATACATATATCGAGAAATATAATTCTAACGAAGTTATCGTTAAAACTAATGCGAGTTTTTCTGGTTTCCTTCCAGTTGAAAGATTAACTGGAAGAGAACTTTCAAATTTAATAGTTGAGAAACTTAAAAAAAAAAAAAATTAGGGCTAAATTTGCTAGATATGCGGGGGCAGGCCTACAATAACGGAGTGAATATGAAAGGCGAGAAATCAGGGGCTCAATTTAAAATAAGGACGTTAAATCCGCGAACAATCTATGCGCCATGTAGTAGCCACTCTTTAAATTTTGTCGTTAATGACATGGCAAAAGCATTCTTAGAAACCTGTACTTTTTTTAATATAGCTCAAAAAATTATTTTCTTTCATCAACTTTTCGTTGGGTTATATTATTAAAATGTATGAAGGGCTTTAAAAGCCACTTAGTGTAAATAGCTGGGAAAGCTGAATAGAGGCTATTAAACCATTAAGTTATCAATAGGGAGGTTTTTATGATGCTTAGTTTTTATAATAATGCTGAAATTGACAACTCTATAAGAGATGAGGCCTCTGGATTATTAAATTCTACTTAACAATTCAAGTTCCTATGGCCCTCATTATTTGGTATAAAATCTTCAATTGCATTAAAATCCAATAAGCAAGCTATTGCAAACAAAATATTACGATCTACCATCTACTATGGAACTCTCAAGAAATTGTAAAGATTTTTTTAAGTATGTGACTTTTGATAAAATGCACTGTGATGCAAAAGAACTGGCCGTCGAGATTGATATCTCTGCTAACTTTGAGGTGACTCAGCCACGTCACAGAGTTCGACGGAAGTATGTGAATTTTATTTATGAAGCACAAGATGATCCGATGGAATATCCTAAATTAAAATTTAAGATATAGTTTTATTTTTTTACATTGGACGAAGCAGTTAATGCCTTGGAATGCAGATTTAATTTATTGAGTACTGACAGAGTAATTGTTTTCAATTTTTGTTCAATATATATGATTTAAGAGATACCCTTAAAACTTTAATTAATTAAAAACTGTAAAAATTTAGAAATGATGTTGATCGATAGAGAATCATTGGATGTAAACGCGCTTGATTGAGCAGATAAAATGTCAGTTTCAGCTTTGGATAACAAAAAAAAAAAAAAAAAATTTGCTCTAAATCTCGCTATTGCATTTATTTTACTTTCTTTGCTAATAAGTTTGGCCAGTGTAGATATTAGTTTCTCAAAATTAAATTTAATAAAAAATTTCTTACAGTTCACAAATTTTTAAGGTAGATTAAATGGCTTAGCTACATTGGCTATCGAACATGAAATAGCTGAACAAATTGATCAGAAAGTTTTCAGAAATAAAAGTCAGAAAAAAACAGTGGTAGTTTCTTACGTTTTCTTCGCAAGGAATATTCAAGTTTTATAGGTGTGCATCTATGAACAATTTTTAACTTCTTTAATAACAGTTCTTTTTTTTTTTTACTTTGGGGAGAGGGGTGGCATTTTTCATTTCTGTCCGGGGCTGCAAAATTGCTAGAGCCGGCCCTGTACAAAGGTACATTAATTTTAAGGACATCCAAGGGAGAAAAGTTTAAAAGGATAATTATTGCGTTTTACAATTACATGAAAATATTCTTTCAGATAAATATCAGAGGAGAATTAAAAAATTCAAGTAATCAAATAAATGAATGTTGTTTCAGCGTTTGTGTTGAATTGCATTTTATAATTTATTGAATAATTTTTGAATACATTGTTGAATTCCAGTACGTAGATTTATCTCGCCAATTGATGCCAAACTGCACTAAAAGACAACAAAAACAAGCCGAACAGAAGTAAACACATTAAATGTAAACCCTATACCATAACAATAACACGGGTCAGGTAACACGTTTAGTGGGCGATGCAGGTAAACAGTTCATACGGGTTGCCCGACCCAAGCTTTTAACCCTCTCTAAAAAGGGAATGGGACTGGATACGGTTCGTGACTAATTTTATTACGACTTTGAGCGTGGCTTTTCTTTTCTTTGTGTATAACGAAGGAAAACCTCTAGTGAGGTTCTTTCTTGAAAGGAAAAAAAGAATGAATTTTACGCTGAATTAAAAAGCATCCGGAAAAAACAGCAATAAAGTGAGTACCAAAAATGGAAAGAAATCTTGATGGTAAATTGTTATGCTAAAAACTCTTTATGAGATTCGTTATAAATTTCGCTTTCGTTATGGTGTTAGAAATGGATGAATTCTCTAAACAGTTCACATTTTTCAAAATAATTTTCAGATGAAACTCATATTGATTTTCATTGACGATGATTTTAAAAGTAAATGCTCGTAATTTAAAAATTACTGTATTATAATGATGAAAAATATTAAAATTAATGTAAAAATAATGAATAATAACTACTTTCTTTCTTCTTGAATAGACATTAAAAATTCAGATAGATTTATTTCGTTGATTCTTTAAAAATTTATTTTAAATTTAAACTCATTTTATAGTCGTTATAAAATATTCCACTGAAAAAATTTCTGTTCAATGCTTACGTAAACGTATTATTTTTTTTTACTAATCAATATTAACTTTTGATGTAGACTATCGTGAATTTTAAGCAAAAATACTGTCAAATTTGTACAGAACTTTAGTGAAATGGTAAGATTATTAAGATAATTATTATACTTTTGTGAACATCTCTATTACAGTAATTTAAATATAATTGTGGTTTTGATTTACAAAGAAAGAACTACTTGCAATTGGCTCATATTTCGCTTAATTATATAACTGCTTTCTTTCAACTTTATTTATAAAGGAATTAAAATCGCAATATAGACATTAAAAAAATACAGGCTATTCATAATGCCCTTCCGGTTTTCCGAAGTCTTATAGTAAAAAAAAAAAAAACTAAGACGAATATAACAAAAAAGAACATTCGAAAGCATACAAAAACAATTCAAGTTTTAAGTACATACCTTGCAAATGTTCTACATGTGAATTAAACATCATACATAAATGCGATAGTCCAATCCCTAATGCACTTTAGTACGTGGTTCAATCAACATTATTAACAGTACGTATTATCCGAAAACTTGGTCTTTTACCTAAGACCAAATTTTCTAACCCTCTTTGACGCGTGATGCAGCAGAACCGCATGAAAAGGATAACACTTAATAACGTTGATAGAATTGTGTTGAGTAGCGTGTAGCAGGAACTGGACTATCACATTGATGTATGCCGTGTACACACATAGAACACTTATAAAGTATGTGAATAAAACTAAAATTATTTCGGTATGCTTTCAAATGTTCCTTTTTGCTGTATTAGTCTTAGTTTTTTATTCTAGTACAAGGGTGGCCAACACACGACCCGCAAGTGGCCCGCCTTGTGTAATTTTGCGGCCCGCGAGAATCGTTACAACTTTACAAAATACGATTATCTTGAGCAATATTTTTGTTATTAGAATAGCGTTTTGGAACAAATATGCAATTTATTGAACATAAAGCGTGCTCAAACTTAACGAACGAAAAGCTGCAACATCATTTACTATGTACAAATACACGCAACGAGAGCGACTTGCAAAGACTAAATGAAAAAATTGAGAAACAAATATCTGACTAATTAAACAAATTAAACATTATTTGATCATTACATCATTATTATTATATTATTTATGTTTGTATGCATTTAAAATAATGAAAACAATAATAATAATTCAATTCACTCCAATAATTGTTTGCAATATGGTCCCAAATCAGATATAAAAATATATATTTTTATATGCGGTCCGCGGAATTACAATGTGTTCCCGAAGTATCCCTCAAGGTCATTTGGGTTGGTCACCCCAGCTCTAGTGCTTCGAAACCTGGGAGGGAATTGTGAATTGCCCTGTATTTTTTGCAAGATTTTGCTTAAAAGGGTTCAGTTGAGGTTACCAAGCACAAGCCATAAATTTCCAACATTTGATACTTATTTACTCAACTTTTCGACTGCAAATATCCTGAGAGCAGTAGCGCACACAGGAATTTTCAGGGGGGGGGAGGTTCCACAGTCGAAAATCCACCATTCTCGTATCATGCTCCTTTTGATTGCGTCGATTTTCGGAACAAAAATTGTAAAAAATTAATTATTGAATAAATAATTAGCATTAATTAACAAAATTAGTTATTAATAACAAATAATTAAACTTTACGTACTATGTACATAGAATTATAATGAATCGGAAAAAAATCAAGGACTTTGGGGGGGATCCGGACGCGGGGACCTCCTCCCCTTTGTGTGCGCCACTGCCTGAGAGTAACATATTAATTACGATAAAACATTAAGACAATTATTAAGATCAACTTTCTACTCCCTACAGAGATTTTTAAGAAGGAAATCCGTAAAGAACATAAATAGAAAGGAAAAAAAAGAAATCCGAAAACAATGTAAAGAAAGTTAATTTCTGACCCAAAATCTTTGAAAGTGAAGCTGTGGAGAGGAGAGAGGGTGGGAGAACAAAACGAAAAAACTCATCTTTTCCATCAAATCCATTTGTTATGATCGTTAATAATTTCTTCAGGTAGCCAGGATCTCGACTTGGGTGGCTCCACCCGTAATTGGCCGAAGAAGTAATTTGGCGCGCGAAAATTCTCCTTTCGGCCACTCCGGCCGGGTGCTAACTCTCGTGTAAATAGCCCTCCACGCTGACTCCTAGGTCATTAAAACATGAAACAATAATCCTGGCGATCGACAGTCAGGATAACACAAGGATAATCGATGGAAAGATGAACTGCTTTTTTTCGAAAATTGTTGCTTCCTTACAACCACAACGTTTGGTATATTTTTCAACGACCTTTCAACATCTTGTGGTGAGTTGAGAAATGAGGAAAATATTTCGAATTTCCTTTTGTAGATGGACAACCGAAATGTTTTTATATACCATTCATAGTTGCAGCTAACATTTTTCTGGTTTTTCAGTTAGTATTGTTCAAGGGCAACGAAGCCATTTTTCTAAGCCTTTGTGATGTAATCTCAAATAGCGATCGATACCGCAAATTGTAATTGTACGTTTTGTTTATAGAGCTTAAGAATTGGAATGTATTATCAATAAGAGTTATCTGATTGGTTTTCCTGATTCCTTTAGCTCTAAAGTTATGTTCTAAATTACTGAAGGCAATTTGAAACTCTACATATTGAAAAGATCCGGGGGGAAGACAATGTAATTATTATTCATACTAATGTGGTTCAGGTTTTACTCCTTCATTTTCTATAAAAAATAATTTTTTTTTATGAATACACTAAATATTAAGCTTATTTATTTTTGATTCAAAAATAGCCGTATATAAAATTAATACATCTGTAATAATAAATGAAACATAAATATAAAAAAATTAAATTGAAGAAGTTGACATTAAGGAGCGAATTAGTTCTTTAAAACTAGCCATTGTTAAAATCCTACAAATAAGGAAAAAGTTTTAAACATTTTTAAGTTTCTGATTATATACTACACAAACTTTTTTTTAAAAATTTTTCATAGAAATTATTTTCAAATGTATGAAAAATTCTACCAAATTAATTTGTTTAGTTGGTGCTTTTGGTGTTATGACTTAAATTGAATTATTTTAAATTAATAATGTCCTAAATTGGAAATTGGTGGTTAACAACACAAGTTTAAATTATTGAGTATGTTTTGTTATCATATATTTTTCGACAGCTAATTTCTCTTACTGTAATAAATACCGTTTTCTGACAGAATAAGCAGACCAAAGATATGCAGTGTCAATGTGTTAGAAGTTGAGACAAAAGCTATCTCAAAACATACCCAAATGGTTTCAGACTTAAAAAAAGAGTTAGAGGAAGAACAGAATCTGATGACTAGAATAAATTATTATAAATGTTATGCAACACAAGTGCAACTATTTTAGTGGAAAAATAGTACTTAATACAGAAAAAAAAATTTATTCACTCTATTATTCGTTAAATGCAGCACTTTTTATTTAAATAACTGGATGTACAGAGAAATGTTTTCTCTGATTTAATGTATCAAATGGAGAAAAAAATTGTAAAATTTTTAGAAAAATATTATATTTTGCATTATATTTGAAGTTAGATATTTTTCTCTTTGGTGATCTATAATTGAACGTTTCAATTTGAAGATTTAAAACTTTATCAATAGATAATTGAAAATTTAATTAATGTGTTGAGACAAATATTATTCAACTCGTTGCCAACTAATGGCCGCTAAAGCCAAATGAGTTAATAAACAAACAGAAATATAATAAAATTATAGAATATTATAATTTGTAAAATAATTGATTTTTAAAATGAATTTCATAATTTTATATTTATGCATTTGTAATATTAGGAATTTGCATTTCATATAAACTTACTGTATTTATATCTATATTTGAAAATCTGGAAGAAATTTCCTTGTAACCTTTGTCAGCTTACCAAATTGGCAACAGTCCGTTTTTTGGCTTAAAAACTAGTTGCAACGTTTTGATGTGAGCGCAGCTAAGCCTAATGGAATAAAAAGTTGTTCTTCGAATTCTTTGCAGCAAATTTCTATACTTTAAAGTTATAGAACCAAACGTTCCATAACAAATGTATAAAAAAAGACAGCCATGTACAGGGTGTTGCCGAACTCGACCTACAAATTCAGAGGGGAGATAGCACATGGGGGGGGGGGCAAATCACCATTGAGAATGGTGTGGCAGGCCACGTTTAGTTGGAGTAATTTACAAAAGCAGTTATGAAGGGTGGAATGTCGAGGGGAATTAAAAGGGGCAATAAGAGGTTAGGGATTCATTTATTAGACGCGAACGACAAGTGATTGTCACAGGAATTATTCGAAGTGATGGCCACTTAGGTCATAGCACAGACGACACCGACGGAAGAAGGATTGAAAGAAGAAAAAATCTAGTGTGCTGGCGATGTCAGAGCTGAAGCGACGACGATCTGTGCCATTAGATTCTCTACTGTAGCCACCGGTGTCGCATACACAAACTGTTTCAGGTGGTCCCAGAAGAAGAAATCTAAGGGATCGAGGTCTGGGAAGAGTGGAGGCCAAGCAACAAAAGGTGCCCCCCCTCCGTGATATGTAGCATGGAGATGGTTACACGAGCAATCGAAAGATGTGCTGGTGTAGCATCGTGCATTAACCACAATTTCTGTTACGCCGCGGTTGGTGCACCCAGCAGCAACTCTGTGAGAAGTGGGAAATTTGCATACATGGAGGTTTCTTCAACTGTACCACGATGCTGCAAATCCACACATTCGTTTGGCCACTTCCTTGGTATATCTCATCGTCCTCCCATGGTCTACTACCAGGATGAGTCGGAAAATAAGTTTCCCCTGTCCAGTGGTCAGAGTTGAGTATGAAAGTCAAAGCATGGAAGCAAAATCAAAGCATACCACTTGATAAGCTTAAAAAAATCCTGCAGGAAAACTCATGGCTTTGCATACAGAAGAAGTGTTTACTCTTGCGTGAACTTTTGGGAGAGTGGAACCATCAATTCTAGGCGGTTCTGTGACACCCTTTCGAAATTGAAAGAGGCTATTCGGAAAAAGTGGCCAGGGTTTCTCAAATCTGGCGTTCTGTTGTTGGATGACAATGTGAGACACACTAGGCGACGGCAACGCAAAACTATATGACAACTCATGGTTGGGAGCGTCTACACCATCCGCCATACAGTCCTGATCTCGCACAAAGTGACTTTCATCTTTTTACGGCTTTAAAAAAGAATCTCGCCTGAAGGCGCTTTGGAAGCAATGCTGATGACAAACAAGTCGTTAAACGCTTCTTCCGTAATCAAAGCAATGAGTTTTCCCGGAGAGCTTTTTGAAGCGTATCAAGCGGTATGACAAATGTCCCAATGTATTTGGTACTTATGTGGAAAAATAAAGTAATGTCTTATCTTTAAAGTCTCATTCTATGCATTGACTTTTATATTCAACTCTGACCACCGTCGACAGGGGAAACTTATGTTCCGACCCACCCTCGTATTATTGTGATTTTTACTGACTAAATGTGGTTTGTGATCTCCTGTTCTATGGTGATTTATCATCCCCATGCTGCCTACTATAACCCCTCTGAATTTTTTGGTCTAATTCGGGAACACCCTGTATATTATTCTGTATAAAAAATCAGATATGTTTCTGTAAAGTACACTTTAGACTTTAATTTTGTTATGATTTTTACCAAACTTAATGATTACTTTATTTTCGTATTACTTTAATTAATCAAATATTTATTATTTTAAAACGGTCTACAGCTGTCCCTTTTTACTGCTTTTTAGCGCGTTTTTCACGTAGTGGAACAAAAGCGCTATTAGGACTCAAATTTCGTCTTCGTTCCATATTTTGTCGTACCTTTTTCTCAGCCAATAAGCAACCAATTGACCTCGGGTTTTCGGCATTTGGTCGCATTTGTACCCTAGATGAGCCGAATCATATTTAAATTTCCCCATAGTTTTCGCGAATTTTCTTATTGTAAAATACAACATGTGAAAAACGCGCTAAAATTACTTGGCCATGCCAATGATTGATATCTTGTTTGTATTGTATAATTTCTGATTACTTAATATTGTGATTTTTTTTTGAGTATATGAAACAGTATCTGTAATACATCACTTATAAATATCTTTAGTAAAGACCATTTTTAACACGCGCTCTGCTTTTGTGGAAGTATTATTATAATAAAGGGACAAATGGGGGAAGGTGGTGTATTCACACATTTCAAATTCGATATTTCTAACTAAAAGTCTTTTTTTTTAAAAAGAAGTCTGTAACTGGAATACAATAGTGAACCTTTCTGGCTTTATTTCAAGCAAATCTCAACACCATCACACTATTGCGTCGTTTCAAGTATAATCATACACAGAAATCTTAATAAGCCTGTTACTATTGTTGTTCACTTTATCCCAACAGTTTCATCTCTCAAAAACTATTCAATGCCATCTAAAAACCCCAAAAGAAAATCTTATCCGAAAATCCTCTTGACCATATCTTAAAAACATCTCTCTCTCACCACAGACTTTTCATCACAAATTACAACTACAGATCCACACTTCTCTCGAATTAACAGCAATAAATGTTGAAAACTTAACTGCAAAGAAACATGCAGCGCAAAAGCTTTGAGATAACTTGTATTTTACATTCACAAAACGAATTAATATCAACCTTTCTTACCATAGAATATCATGCCACTGCAAAGCTTCATTCAAATCCTATAATCATTTTAGCAGACGTCTTGTCTTGAAAGCGAGTATGTTGAAAGTAATATTTGCTTTCGATCAGACACCTCAGTGATGGATAGGAGATTTTCACTTTTCTTTCACTCTGTAATTAAAGAGGGGGGTTGGAGGGGGAAGAGTTCTCACTCTCCACCTTTGTTCGAAAGGGGCGGAGTTACGCTTCTAACAAACAATGAAATGTTTACTTCGTTTCTTATAAAGGCCGGCTGCCAGCTACAAAAGAATAAGAATGGCTCATCTAACAAGAGAGCAGCTTTTCATCTAAAGACTGCTGATTGTAGCGATTATCGATTATTATAATGATATGTAAAAATATTTTGATCGATTGTTATCTGTTCAAAGATGGAGGGTCTGAAGTTTTTTAAATTGAGATTGAAAAGTTATTTTTTTTTCTTTAAAAAATATTTATATCTTAAATATAAAAGAAGAATTTCTTTTACGTTTAAGATATAAATTTAAGTAGAGCAAAATGCATTTTAAGTTGGTTTGGCATTATTCTTAATTGAAAAAAAAATTTTTTTAAGCGAAAGAACTAGTTTTTCGTGTATTGATTTTTAAAAAGAAATATAGGACAATTCACTGAAATGAGAAAAGATATTCAATATTTATCATTTTATTAAAATTAAATGAAATAAATATTTTCAAAAGGTGTTAAATTTACTCGGTTTTATTTGTTTACTTTTATTATGTATTAACCATTGTTATTTAATTAAAATAAAGTCGTCAAGATGGTTTAGAGGAAGCGTTCCCGCTCTGTAAGCCCAAGATTGTGGGTTCGAACCGGCTGAAGTCGATAGATTTTCTGGATGCGAAAATCGTAGGCACGCATGTCATGTGATTATGTAACATGAAAAAAATCTCTTGAGTATCAATTTGACTCTTGTAGTTTCGGCAGAATTAAATCACAGCAACATTTCGCATCCTTGAGAGCTGAAATTAATTAAAGCGTCAGAATTTGGTAACGAGAGCCGCCACTAGATGAGGCCACCTATCTCAAACTTGCGGGGCTTCCTGTCTCCTCAAAGGCTTGTGGGCCAAAAATGCATACCAGTTTAAAAAAAATCTTTCTTTTTTTCTTATTTGTTTTCTCGTTGGGTATAATTGACTGTGGTACCCTAATAAATACGGCCTTGTACTCGTGGCCGACATGTCATGAGTTCCAGTTCTAGTGCGACTGGAGACCCGCAATGTAGAAAGACTGGTGCACGCAAGAACTGTCGAGGTTCAAAGTTGTTTTTCTGTTGGCGAGTGTGGTAGTTTGGACAGAGAGAGAGGGGCCAGCTTAATTGTCGTCCTCGTCACTTGAGGGGTTCAAAATTACGAAGTCCGTCCCCAATTGCCCTCTTGTTGCTTTATAATCCTACATTAACAAACGTTGAGACACGTGTAGCATAAATATATTTTATATGTAGCTTTATGGATGTAAAAATGGCTCACATATTTCTCAGTTTATATCTCTGAGCATTATTATCAATGTAAACAAGATAGTGTCTTGTGAAGAGGGTACAGATCCTTCATTTTGTAAAGAGTTTAGGAGCTAAGAAATATTTTATTGCACACAACTTATCGAAAGATTAAAGAAAATTCACATACACATACAGGAGCAAGCATTAAAGTGGAAAAGTTTCCTACTACATAACGTATTGTACTCGAATCTAAGCTGCTCCCCGAATTCTCAAAACAGTATCGTGGAAGAATGTTGTCATCGATTCTAAGCCGAACCCCCAATTCTCTGCTTGTTTTTGAGGGAAGGGGAGAATTAAAAATTGCGCGTAAAAGGTTCATCAATATCCAATACTTCAGAAATTTAAAAAAAATTAATAAGAAATATTAAAAAGTTAATAAGGAATTTATTTGACCAGTAATAAAAAGTTTCAAAATTTTCAATAATGAACCTATAATTACTTTAACCTTCACTATTAAGTTTTAAAAATGATTCTTCACTCCCACTGACTTCGAAATTGGCAGCGACATCACCATTTACCCACATAGTGCCGTCTTCCAGGCCAATCAATCCATTTCTTGTGCAATATTTTTTTTAAAAAAATATTGTATTACAGAAGAATGTAAATGAATAGTGTGTGTTAGAGATTGTGAACATTTACATGCAAAAATTATATCAGTTTGCTTACGCAATCGACGTAGGCCATGGTAGTCTACTGGTTAAGGTAACGGACTCGTGGCTGATGTGTCATGAGTTCGAGCCTGCTCCGCTGAAGATCTGCAATGAAGAGGGGATGATGCACATTAAATCTGTCCAGACTTAAACGTCTTCCTATTGGTGTGGTGATGAAATTTGGTGTATAGAGGGTACCAGCTCAGAGAGATGTCCTCCTCATCACTTGACCATGACTCAAAATTACGAGGTTCGTCGCCAAAAGCTCTCGGGTAGCTAAATAGTGTGATGCCACCATTTACTCCCGTCATTGACGTATGTTTCACCCGTGTCAAATTTTCAGAGGCTTCTGCTCTGTTTTCGTTTTTTTTTCGTATTAAATTGCCCCTCTTTTCAGACTTGCATCATAGTGAACCGATATTTTTGATGTTTAGGTGATCAAAGAAAACTTATACAAAATTTGTTCCCAAAAACGAGCAGACAACAATGTTTACTATAGTCTGAATTACTGGAGATAAAGTGCGGTATGAGATAAGTCATGAATGCAAGTGGCCAGAATGGACGTTACATTTTTCTTTTTGAGAGGGGTAGAAACTCAATTTCCCCCATCCAACAAATGTTTGCCTTCGATTCTGACTCGATTTTGAGTAACATTAATTGCTGGAAAAATGGCGCGGCTTAGATTCGAGTATAAATACGGTATATAAAGTAACAGTCTTTCTGATACAACAAAAAAAATACTACTAACTATTGCAGATTTTTTTGTGAATCGACAGTAAGTCTGAAAATTTACTAATTTGTCAAAAATTTCATTTAGTATGGTTTCTCTTTTATTGCTTGCCTTTTTGATCACCATTTTTCTCTAATATTTTCGTTTTAGAATAATATAAGGTATATATAACCTTAAATTTATTTGAAAGATATACAATAATGCAACAGAGTTCAGGCCTAGTTTCAAACAAGGAAAAGGAAAAATTAATTTCAAGAAATCATTTGATCTCGATCCAGACTGTATAATTGTGTGTTCTGATCCCAGTTCCCATATCTGAGATTATTGCCTCAGGCACTATCACTATCGAAACATGAAAAATTTCTCACGACCCTTTCTCCCACCCCCTGAATGAAAAAAGATTCATCCTCTGCGACGATCATACGCTTCTCGTCGATCCCCGACTCTTCTTCACTTCACTTCCATCCCTCCTCCTTTTATTGTTTCAAATCGTGACGTTTACTAGAGCATCCGATAAGAATCTTTGGCCCGGGGGTGTCCCCCATCTACAGAGAAAGAGAGGAAAAAAACCAGCAGACGATATTTCTTTTTTAAAAGGATCTGGCTGATCGCTTGGGTATGACTGAAATTCAGAAGCAAATCTATTATCTCTTTTGTTTCGCATCCCCTTCGTTTGTTTTATGAATGAAATGGTTTCTGATTACTCTGTGGAAAGAATGGTTAGAGGCATTCCATCTACACCCGCGTTTAAAACAATAATTTTGGTAAGTGGTTCCACTCCTCCCCTCAGCTTCCTGTTGAAGATTGCCGAACAGTTTACCTAAGACTACTGTGTGGTTCCATAATCAAATACAGCCTCTTTCAGTATTGTTTTCTTTTTCAAGTAATTGCTTTCATCTCCGACTGTGTGTAACTAGCCAGTCATGTTTAGCCCCAGAGGATGCTATTGTAGCAGCTTACATTGAGTGAATAAACAAATTACAATAATTTGTACAATTAGATGATATATCTAGAGAAAATACAAAAAGATATTTTAACTTCTTGTGTTGTCTTTAGCAATGTATATTTACAGAGCCAAACCCTGATCGATTAGGTTAAATCTGATCGGGAATTTAGAAAGTGCATACTTTGGGGAGTAAATTTGTAAAGTTAATTATGTCCGCGGCTAATACTCAGGAACAGGGGTACTCAGCCTTTTTTCCCGCCTTATGACAAGTATTTCACGCGAACCGCAGCATGAAGATAATGGGAAAAAACCTTCAAAAGCCAAAGCAACATTGGATAAAGCAAAAATGATCAAAATATTATAACTTGTTTTCGGTTTTCTTTTTAATACTGTATGAACCTTTATATCAAACATATAAAAAATATGTACTTTTATGCATTTTTTGATGAGTTATAGAATAATTTCGAATTTCTTTCATCCATGACCAAACGTCTTGTTTACATTCTACTATAAAAAAGCACACTGGTTTGATTGACTAATATTTTAAGGCATTGTTTTTAAAAGATTGCGTTTGGTCATGACCGGCCCCCGTAGAAAAGCTGCTGGGCCACATGCGGTCTACGGTTGCAGGTTGAGTATCACAGCTCTGTAACAATTTAAATTACATAAAATAGTAGAAGGTATTTGTTCTATGCAGTTCGTTCCACAAAACATTAGCCACCTGAAAGCTATTTTTTTTACATTTTAATTTTAGAGATGCTTTTTTGTATATCGAGCTCTCTTTCACCGGTTATTCTGTTCATATTCATCTAGATCTGTATTCGAAAGAGCTCTTCAGTTGTTATCTGTTTCATTATATATTCATAATGTGAAAGAAGGACGTACCCATGACTGAGAATCCCCTTAAAACATGCCCAGCTGTTTCAAATTCTTAAGCAGTCAACTTTTTGCCCAAAATATTCCAAAAAAAGGTGCATTTTTTATTGCTTATAACTAAGCATAATACTTAACACAGAATGTGGAAATGTTAAAGAACTTTATTTAAATTTTCAATTTTACAGTTTTCGCGCTATTTTTTTATTTTATAATTGTGGAACAAAACCCCCCTAATTTTTTGCTTTTTATAAGTACAGTTTGTATGATATCTACACGGATCCCTTTCTTGTGCTGGACTTTTTGAGAGCCAACGATTTAATTGATCTTGTCTGACTTCGTCAGACTCGGGAGGATTAGCAACAACAACAGTCTGTATGCTATAAAGAATGAAAAATTCTTTTAAGATATATCTTAAAAGAATTTCTCGCATACTTAAAACAAATTTCATGTTCGTACCTCTTTTTCAACGGTTGAGAAATTTGTGTGTGTGTGCATATATATATGCACACACACAAAATTATTACAAATTATTATCACAATTAGTATTATACCATGCTTTAAATTATGTGTGCATATATATATATGCACACATAATTTGAAGCATGGTGTAATACTAGTCTTACATTGCAATCGAGACGCAGGTAATATCAGTTTTTTTTTTTTGGATAATCTTTCCATTTTCATTTCTTTTCAAGTAACAAACTGTACACTGCCTTGCCAATCCATGTTCTTTATGGAATATTTTCAAGAATCTAAATTCCAGCTTTCAATGAAAAATGCCCGCCTTCACCATACACAAAATCCCGGAGGAGAAGTATTTCAGTACCATAAACAAACTAGATCTCTTAAAAACACTAGAATTAATAATCTCACTATTAGAATTAGAAATATGTGCAAGTCAAAGGTAGAAAGAAGAAAATATCAGTGCCCGTACAGCGTACGGCCAAACCAGTTGCGGTCAGCTTTTTCAGTAACCCATACAGTATATAGTCAAAACAGTTAAATTGTGTTGACTGTGTCTTTGATGACTGTTTTTATCACTCTACATTGTATTGGGCTCCAAACCGGAGGATCAGAGACCGTCATAAGAATAAAAACCATTTAATGATGTCTCTGTCACGCGATCGAGGTTCAGTATGAGATTCGTTGTTAATAGCTTTCATATTGCTTTAAAGTGTGACGTAAGCAATCAATCAATCATTCACTGATACACGAAAATCATATAAGTGATTGTTGTAAAGATAACATAAGCTATCGCGCGCGCTATAATATTTTGTTTCAATTAAATCCAGATTCTTAGCTATTACTTTACTTAGATTCGTGTTACTTAGTGAAAAAAAATAATCGTTATTATTCATTAATTAGTTTTTTTTTTTTTTTTTGCTTTTTAAAGTATAAAGATTAAATACATTTTTCCTGCACACGTGGCATACTATTTTTATCCGCTTCCTATAAAATATATAATACCATTTGTTGACAATCTCTACAAATCAATTCTTAAGCAACATAGAATCTCAGACACTGACCAATGTCTACAGGTCATTGTACTTCCGTATTAGCATGTTCTCTTCAGCAGATAACTATATTCTTCCGGATGACTCTGGCATTTGTGTACATTCCGTAATTCGAGTCGTTGCCCTCCCCCAAGGTGGCAATTTAAGGTGTCATAATGTTCCGAGGCAAAGAAGGTTACCGACCTGGGGGTTGCCCAGTTGCTGTGTCATCTATCGTCGCATGAGGGGTGCTTGTGATTCCACCAGCACCCACAATCTAGTGACTTTACGGAGGGTGGACCTGTGACCTATCCTCCGTGCAAGAAATTGAGAACGTAACACCTTTTCAGGTTATTCACCCTTGGAACACCTCCCCCAATTCTCTCAAAAACTAAGATTCGAAAAATAAGAATGCCCCCTCCCCCTTCTTTCTTTTCCTTCTCATTCAAACAACTGGGTCCACATGTCGCGTGTGCAGTGGCAACGTCCCCTGACTGCTTCGGGGTTTTTTCTTGAGGGGGCCGGGGAGGACCCCGCGCGTGCCGCATGCGTAGGAGCGACAGATGGTTGTTCTGCCAGCTCGTGCCGTTACACGCGACGAAAACTCCCCCCCTTTCCATTGTCAAATCGCCTGACATCCCCCACGGCTTCGAATTGAATACTTGCACATAAAGTCACAATGGAGCCAGGGATTAAGAATAAGGCGGGGGTGGTGAGGGATTTTCTTGCCTACCCCCTTTTCCATATGATTTTATGTTGTCTGCCGCTTTTTCAGAAAGCCGTCTGCTCGGTTCGAAGAACCCTTGAAAATAAATGGAAGATTTGTGTATCGTGAGGGGGAGGCGATGTGTGTTGGGTAACGCAGATGGAAACTCGGAAGTAATACCTGAACTTATATGAAGATATTCCTCCCCCCCCCCCTTCTCAGTCCATAGTGGAACAGCAAGTGGTTGTTACTGTTTTTTTGCCCAGTCTCCAGCTGTGTTTGACTCAGAAAAGTGTACCGACCCAAGTTGAGGAAGGGTGAATTGAAATGAATGGATGCAAAGTGAATTTTAGCGTCCCGTTACAGACTAAGAAATAGAACAGCAGACGGTTATACAGAGCATTCTCAATTTATCATTTTCAGAGCTTTAAAAACAGCCCTCTTTTTATAAAATTTTGAAGGAAATTAGAAAGAGACTTATACTAATTCCAATTCTAGAGAACATCAAAATTAAGAAAAGGAAGGCTTACACAGAAATTATAAAATAAATTCTTACTTAAAAAAACTCTAAGCATTACTTTCTTCTTAAATTTTGTAAATATTTAGATGTAACGACATTTTTTATAAGGGATATATTAAAGTTACAGCTATCCATTTGAAAATTACAATAATGTCTCTATACAAATATTTTAAACTTACCAAATTCATTTAGAGTTTTCATTTATCAGGATTAAAATAATTAATCAGATAATAAAACTCTATAGTCACTTATACAAAATTCAGAATCACTTATCTTCTTGATGCTTTCTGTATAGTTATAGTTATATAATTAAATATTGCTATACATAATGTATATCTTATCCCCTTTTAGTTTTTTTACTTTTATTTGAAACAGGACATCCTGAAAGTACATAAAAATGTTCCAAATCACACCAAAGACCTATGTGAAGTATCGAAAGTGGTTATACGTGAAATAGGAAGTAAAGTTTAACACCTGCCTTTAATTCGGTGTGTTAGTTAGGGAAGTAACGGATCAAATGTCTTTTATATGCTAACTGTGATTCATATTATGTTCTATCAGTAATAGTCCTCTAGTGAGCAACTATTTGTTAATGTTGAACTCTAAAGAAACGTGAGGGCTGTCTCTGACGGACTCGCATTTCTGAAGAGGATTCAAGTGCCGAGGAAAACACTTGAGCAACACGTCTTTCTCCTAACTTCCACAACACGCAAACGTTAAAACTTTGAGCCAAGGCAGACTTAACATGCACCAGCTCCCCTGTTCTCCTCTTGTCTTCAACGGCATCAGGAATAGAAACCGGCAGCTCGTCAATGCCGGCCACGAGTTCGTGAACATGACTAATAATAGTCTACAGCAAAACTCGTGCATAATTAGTTCACCTTGTGACGGTCCTATCCGAGCTCCTTCTACTAATAATCCTTTTGAGGAATTTCTGGTCTTTAAAAATTATTTTATTATAAAACTTCTCTTGAAGAAGAAAACGGGATTATGTTAATTAAGACTACTATATATAGTCTAGGTTTTCAGGTTAGAGAGAGAGATAGGATAGACTGCTATCGGAGCAGAGATTAATCAAATTGAATGTGAATCGAGGATATTTAATATTTGATAATTGAATTACTTAAGGTGACGAATTGTCACTGTGGTTAAATCCAGATTAAATAGCTAAGAAGTCAAAGTGATTGCCTTGTGTGAGTAAGTGTGGTTACTATAACTATTTTCACATATCTCGCTTCTCGTTTATTGTCTGCATAGTGATTAATTGGTGCATCTCTTAGACTGGATCGATTGAATTTGTGTGGTGATTAATATTGTGAATAAATTAGATTGATTCGGTGCCGTGGGTAGCCTAGTGATTAGAGCATCGAACTCCAGACCTGAGGGCCTGGGTTCGATGCCGATGCTACTAAATACCACCGAGATAGACGGAGTACTGCTCGTTAAATCATGGGTCCAAAGTCTTGTGGGCGTCGCAGCAAAACCACGAGTGAGGGGGTGGAGAATATTCCCTCCCCTTCAGCTCCATGCCAAAATTGTGGAGGCGGAGATAGGTGGTGTCGTCATCTATCCTTAAGAAGTCCAACCTGTCTCACAGGCAATGGCAGTTTCATCCTTCCCTGCGGGAAGGACACGTCAACAACATTAGATTGATTTTTTGAACTATGGCTAGTGTTCTTTCCAATCCTCCCACCCCTTTAGGCGCGCACGCAAGACTATTGCAACCTAATTTTTAATATGCAGTGAAATACTTTTAATGCGAAAACGCTTAAGACAAAAAAAATTGGTTAACACGAAATAATTCAATGGTCTCTACAAACTACTATGTATTTTCATGCATTTTTCTTCTCTCAACGCGAAACGAAAATCGCTTCACACGATAAGGTTTCCCTTCTAGGGAATGAAATCTTTTCGTGCCCCAATAATGCAAACGGAGACATTTTGGAGTTGACTCAAAGCTCAAAAAAAGATCATTGAGGCAAATTCCGACGACGAAAATGAAATGAATAATGCGGCTCCTGTTCCCACGTTATCCGAAACGAGAAACATCACGAAAAATATGCGTAGCTATTTAGACGCACATTCCAATGATGAAATGAATAATAAAATGGACAAGATCGAACAATTTTTTGACAATTTGATACTAAGAGACAATGCAAAGAAAAATGTCAGATTATTTTCCAAAAACTAAAAATATTTTTTATTTTTCAAAAAACTAGAAAATTTGTATTACACTTCATTAATTCTTTTTAATGTTTTTTATTGATTTTATTAAATGCATGCATATATACATATCTATGTAAATAAGATGTACTCTAATTAACTCTTAATTTTGTTGAATGTATGTCCCCCCCCCTTTAACACGACATTCTTTTGACACGAAAAAGTATTTCAAACCTCTCCAGTTTCGTGTTAAATGATTTTCCCTGTATTTGATTTGATTTCTTATTTATGTCGCACCTTGAAGCTGCATGAGGGTCTTGCGAGTGAGTGAGAGAATATTAACGTCGCACTGATTAGCAACACGAGGGCTTTTGGTGACGGCCCGCGTAATTTTGAACCATGGTCAAGTGACGCGGACGACACCTGAGCTGGCACCCCCTCTCCTAACTACCACACCACACCAACGGGAGGACGTTTGAGCTCTCGACAGATTTAACGTGCATCGCTCCCCTACACGGCGGATCCTTAGTGGTACTAGGATCGACTCATGACACTCTAGCCATGATCCGACTCATGACACTCTAGCCATGATCCGACTCATGACACGCTAGCCATGATCCGATGCCTAGACCACTCGGCCACCGCGATCCTATGAGGGTCTTGCAACGAACCTCGATTAAGATACGAGGAGGACATCTGAGTTGACACCCAGCTCTCCAAACTTCCATACTACGCCAACAGGAGGACTTTAAGGTATCCAACTATCCTAAAATTGTGAATTTTGCCAAAAATTGACAGTTTTTTTATGATTTTATTTTATTGACCATCTTAGTAGCTTTCTAAAAATAGCCAGTTTATTATTTTCCTTTCAATAGAACAAAAACTACAAGTATTTTAGTAAAAGCAGATGCCATTACTTTAAGCAAGATATGTCATACTTTAAAACGCGTTTTACTTGAAATGTGTATTTTTTAAATGCTCAAACGGGGCCAGTGATTCCTATAAAAGTTTTGAAAATAATTAACTGTGAAATTTTTTGTGTATTGCTCTGTATAATAGTAGAAGTGTTTTAACCTTCAGATTTATCAATCACTGTTTTTCATTAGAAAATTTACAATCCCTCATGTGAATATAATCACTTTTAATTTAAGCAATTTCATATAATAACTGAGATAATGTGTTCCAGTTTTTGTAAAAATTAAAATATTTCTTATTCTGAGATCATTTTAAAACTGAATAACATAGCGATACATCAGAATTGAAAAATTGAAAATTTTGTTTATGTTGTTGTTGTTTCTTATGCCACCTGATCTCGACTGCGTCAGATCCAGGCCCACGAAATTCATCCTGGCAAGGGGCTGCATGTATGCCTGTCGTTGGCCGTAGCCTTGAGCACCATACAGGTGACAGTACGATTTAGCTCGGTTCCACCCCAATTTTGAGATAGAGCACCCTGGGGGAGGATCAGGGGCCTCCCACCTCTCTTCCCCATCCACCAACCTCACGAGAGGACTTGCACTTGCGGCTCGACGGCTATTTAGAATACCCCCATGCCGCAAAGGCACTATACATTTACAAACATCCATGTCATCTCCGGGATTCGAACCCAGGCCCTACGGCACAACAGTCAGCATCGCTAACCACTGTACCGGATGGGCGACCGGTATATTTTGTTTATAAACTTTTAGTGCAGAATGGGCCGCGTTTATGTCATTTTTTTGTCAATTTTTACCCATTTTTTCCCATTTTAGTAATAATAATTTCTTTTTCTCTTCTTAATTTTAGCATATTTTTCTAAAATGTACTAAACAAATCTAAAACCACAAAAAAATCCTCAAATCTCCATTCTTTTTAAGAAAAAGTTGTCGCAAGTAATCGGATACCTTAAACTTCGACAGATCTAACGAACTTTAGCTCCTCTACATGGCACGCTAGGACTTCATCTTCAACACCACAACACAGGCTACGATTCCGTAACCATGACCACATGGCTACCGCGGTCATGGCTCGTAATACAGCCGTGTGTGGTAAATCAAACCCACTCAAATAATATAAAAGTGGGTTTGAATTGACAATTAGACATTGTAAACTTTTGGCAACAATTATTTTGAACTGATCGTATTTTTAAATTCATCATTATAGAATGTCTGAAAAGTCATTATTCAGTTTGGAAGCGTGTATGTTTATTTAATAACATCCAGGTAAAAAAGAGAAGTTCCTAATACTAATTTAAATTTGTGGACTAAATACATACTTTATTAATCGACATCTTTGTACATCCAAATGTATCTTCGGTGATGTGGATAAGTAGGTGACCTCAGACGAATAATAATAATAATTATTATTATTATTTCTAGTTCGCTAAAATATTCAATGAAATCAGTTCATATCAGGGGTGGGCAAACTTTTCCAGGGTACGGGCTACTTCTAATTTTTTCAAGGTGTTGTGGTTCACCCAATGGCGTAGGTGTGGTAAACTAAGAAAAAGGTCTAGAATATTTATTACAACATAATAATTAATATAGAATATGTACTTACCTTCACAACTATGATAAAATGAACTTACGCTTTTAAGACCGCGTTTAAAGCAAAACGCAAGATACATGCATAGTAAATATAGCCTCAAATATAATATCAAATGAAGCATTTGTTACGAAACAACTCAAACAAAATACATTAAAAAAATAAAACGTTTTCTTCTAAAGTTAGTGCTCATAGTAATAGCCAGTAAAAGGCTTAGTCTACTTTCTGTCAGTCAATCTCGAATATTTCGGTATATTATTACTAACCGCTTATCTTCCGACGGTCACCCCCAAATGTCTTGGCGGTCCACCAGTCGACCGTCATCGACTTAAAGCCCACGCCTGGTTTATATAACCCGCCTTTACGTGCGGAGAATAGATTTTGAAGAACCATGTACTGCGTACATGTCAATATGGTAGTGGTCTTCAAACTGTGTTCCACGGAACCCTGGGGTTCCACGAATCACAATAAGAAATTGTGAAGAGAAAATTATTAATGTGAAACAAAATAGATTCCCGTTCTCTAAAAAGTTTGTATAACCACAGGTATCTGTGAAACTCCTTCCAGTCATTAAAACTGAAAATTTTATTACCTACAACTTTATTTTTTGTAATATTTTAAATTTTTATTATACTATAGTAAAATATTGTTAAAACGTTTTTTAGATTGTGAATATTCTATTGAACATAAAATTATTTCTAAGCGAAATAATTTTATGTTCGTTAGTACAATGCTTGGAAAACTAAATAGTTTTCTAATGAAAAATGCATTTTTTTTATTATTGGGGGAAAAATATCTACGAAAGAGAGGGAATAGCTTACAATCGTATCAACAGATTCGACGTTAAATTCTAAATTTAAGCAAGAACAGCTCCTAACTTTTAGTTTACTAATTCATGCAAAATAAATAATATTTCTCTCATAGTTATAAACATTTTAACAAAAACAAAATATAAGAACAAATTAAATGCGAAATATGAAATACGACTACTGATCATTTCAACAGACCTACATTTTGACAGTTTGTGCAGAAAAAGGTGCAAGTGAATATCCCAGTTACTAAATACAGGGTCAGTACAAATGATGGATCCAATTTTAAATAATCATGTGCTGTCGAAATTATTTCAAACATTACAATGAGTAATACATGAATGTAAAGAGATATATACCAAGTTTTTTTTCTGTTACTTCAATGTGTGGTCATCTTGTTACACGGCATACGTCCAATCTGTAATCCAGTTCGTTCCATACATTTTGTAGCATCATTCTATCAATGATTCGTAATGCTGCACAAATGCTTACTTGTCGTTCTCTAATATTTGTCATGTCATTTACAAATGATACGGTTTGAAGTTTTTTGTTTTTTTTCCGTAAAATTTTCCATACCTTTTTCTGGGGCTTTCTAATTTCCCAGGGGGTGACTCTCGTATTTTCCGTGGACTTCGAAAAAAAAAACTCTGCTTCACACTCGCCACTGCTTCGTCCGAGACGCTATGCCAGCCATTGCTTTTTTTTTACATAAGCAACTTATTTTCTCAAATTGATGATATCATCGCAGAATGCTATTGTTAGTTGGTGTTCCTTTTCCGTAGAGATTTTTAAAAGTCCGTTGTACCGAAATAACAGGGGGGGGGACCGTAAATACTCTAATAAGCAAAAACTCTGCTTTTCTATCATTGTCGCCATCTGTAGATTTCAATTACTGTGATCTTGAATGTGCTGTTGATCATAGGGAGGGGGGAATACTTGGTATATTTATCTTTATATTCATATATATCGCTTGTTGTAATATATGCAGTAGTTTCGAAAATATGATTTTTTAAAATAAGGTCTACCATTTGTACTCATCCTGTATAATGCATGGGTAGGTGACACTTGAAGATCCCATTGTGACGGATCTATACGCGTCCTCTAGCTAACTCCTCAGGGATTCTTTTAGGGAAAGAATTATTTCAACCAACTTTCACCGAAGGTAAGAAAACGTGATTATGCCAATTAGGTTTAATATATATATTCTGTATTCGCGAGTGTTAGGGGGTTAGTGAAGTGAGAATCTAAGATTATTAAAGTGAGAATTGACGTTTACTGAAGTGAGGATAGCTCGGATGTGAAGTGAATTAATGAGAAGTTGGAAATTGAAATCACTAAGAAGTGATCAAGCCAACTATTAGTGTTCAAGGCCTAATATAAAGGATAAAGAATTACGAAAGTTCAGGTACTGTGCTCATTATTTAAATAGACGTTAGAGAGTTAAATTGTTAGTGCGCGTCCGAGGTAAAAACGAGCTTGTATAAGATATCGTAGGAATATAATTGAATGTCCGTAAATATTATCCCCACGCTATCTGGTCTCACCGCGCTTTAGTTGTTGATCAAAATTATCTTAATTAGATTATTATTATTGTGTCTGTGTTGAATATTGTGACAAATGAACAATTTTAGTGAACCATGTCGTCTGATCAATTAGTTCCTTCCACACATCTAGCCGGGTTAGAGGGAAGAAGGAATATTACTTCATTACAACATATTAATAATAAAAACTTATTATTAAAATTACATTCAAATTTATTAATAACAAGTGCAATATTTTTTTATATAATTGACTTTATATAAAGTACCTATAACACGTCAATCTCTTTTAATATTATTTTAAGAAACATTCTTCTAAGTGTGGAATGGGGCTCATCGAAAATACTTATTAATTCTAAGGGTTCCGTGAGTCGACAAAGTTTGAATATCACTGCTCTAGGGTTACTGTCGGTAATTACAGAGGGGAAAAATATTTATATAATGCCTTCAGTATATATTAATATAATTGTAATTAAAAAATGTATATTTTTTATCGTGCATTAACCCCTAATCATGCGTTCCCCCTAATTTCCTTTTCTTTTTAAATTTAGAAAGGGAAATTCTTCCCATTTAATGAACTTTTAAATATTTTTGATTAATTTCTCTGTTATGTTTTTCTTAAGTTCAATATATTAAAAAATTATTCCGTAGCTTCTCCTGACACAAACGTATAACATTTGAATTCTTAATGAAAATCTTCAGCACACACTGAAATACCACGATTCTAAATAAAAAACTAAATTCTACCTAAAGAATTATTACTTGATTACAATAAAACGTAAAAGAAAATTGTAATCAACCTATTTAATCGCATCGTACTCATGAATTTGAGGGTAAAAAAAAATCCGAGTGCACGAAAAAAGAATACCGTCTTTCCCGAAATGTGACCTCTGCGCTCAATGAGGAGGTCGTATTTTTATTTCCAGAAGTTAATGTGCAATTAAGAGTGAGCATGGTCAAGTAAAGGATATCCGAAATTAATTCTCCAAAGAAAGTGGATTTTAGGGGAAATTACCCTTGCGTAACGTCAATGGCGTCTTCCGCTTGTGTCATGAAAAATTCAAGTCTTTGCTTGTTGAAGCTTGCTTCAAAAAGGTTGAAGATTTCAAAAAGCAGTGATTCCCGAAAATCCTTAAATATAAACCGATTCTTATTCTGTAATAAAAGGATTGTTTGTTCAAAAAAAGTGAAATGAACTAATTTGAACGGGCAATCATATTTTTTGTTCGTCGAAATTCATATTCTAGTTTTAAAAAAAAATCAAAATGCAGTAATGCAAAAGAACAAGTGTTGGTTATGAATTTTACAAAAAGATCTACAAATCACCGAGGGTGATGCTATATATATATATTTCCTACTTTTTTCCGTAATTCATAAATATAGAATTTTTTTATGACGTGGAAGTTAGGATGGGAAGCTGGTAGGTCAGCTGTTGTCTTCATCTTTTGACTGCTAATACCTTTGTGTTGCCTTACAGTGCAAGACGTAAATTATAAAATTTAAGAAATTATAGATTATACAAACTGAATACAAAAAAAATGACTTAAAAAAAGAAGAGAATTTATTTTAAATACTGTATTTCTTTTAAATAAATTCATCATTTTTATTCATCACATTTTTTTCCCATTAATCTTAATTCACAGTAGAAATTTATTTTAAAATAAACATATAAGAATGTTATTTTTCATTGGTGTTATTTTTAGATTTGGCAATTTATTTTTCTACAAACAAATCAAAATAGAGACAATTTTTTATTTGACAATTTTTGAGAAACCTTGCAAATTAATTAATTTTTCTGAAAATGATTAGAATACTTTGTCCTGGATTAGTACTCCCTCAAGTGCTTCTATTTGCACTTCCCATTTATCATTATCAATGTGCATATAAAACAACCCCAAAAAGAAAAATTGGAGCAGTAAGCCGAACAAAAACCTCTCCAAACGATTTTTTGTGGGAAAAAAATGTGATATATATAAATTCAAAGTTTACTAGTCTCAAAAACCTCAAAAAAATTTACTTGAGTTTCTAAGCACTGGAAATAAGTATAAATCCTATTTCTAGGAAAAAATTTGTCTCAATTTCAATTAACAAATTATTTGATACATTCTCTTTCTAGGTACATTTCTTTAAAAAAAAGGTAGACATTGGACTATTGCTCAGAAAAAAGTTAATTATATCAATGTAATGAACAGTTTCTCTTAAAAAATGCCAACATACTTAGTTGTAATGAAAATAAATCTAAGTTTTTAAAGGAATTATTCTGTTGACACATAACATTATGAGTTATATAGTGTTGTCTAAAATATATTACCTGAAACGTAAGATAATAATTTAGCCAACGCTGCTTAGCTTTTATTGAAGAAAAAAAAAAGAAATCACTTATAATTCAAGTAGTATATAAAGCACAGAATTCAACATAATGGTAGTGACGGTGGAGATCATGTTTGGCGGGGAAGATAAGATTGCGATGGATGTGGTGAAGAAAACGGGG
Source organism: Trichonephila clavata (assembly GCA_019973975.1). Lineage (NCBI taxonomy): Eukaryota > Metazoa > Arthropoda > Arachnida > Araneae > Nephilidae > Trichonephila > Trichonephila clavata. The sequence goes on from BMAO01010011.1 coordinate 37,700, forward strand.
AATGTGGTGGACGTTCTACTACAGTATCGGCGAAGGGGGAGGAGTGAAAGGGTACGATCACCAACGGACGAAGAAGTGAGCTTACCTGACTAACTGCACTATTAAATGCTTTCTAACATTGTCCATGTTTAAAATTTGTACCCTGTCCATCAAATTTAATACAAATCAAAGAAAATCAGTTTTTCCTTCATTTGAGAAAGATTTTTTCAAATTGTTAAATAACTCAGTGCATGGGAAAACAATGCAGAATGTTAGAAAACATTAAAATGTAGAGTTAGCCTAAAAAATTAGTTGCAGCCCTTACATTCAAACGTTTTAAAATTAGTAAGTAGATAGTTAAGTAGCCTAGGAAAAATTAAAATCATCCACAATTCTTAATCGTCTTTTATACATAGGTATTGTAATTTAAGAGTTAAGAAAAGCATTATAATGTACAACTTTCACTACAAACACATAAAGAATCATTACATGGATAAAACAAATATTTTGTTCACAAAAACGGAGTCCTAAAAACGAATTGGTCGTTTTAAAAATGACGTATCCCATGTTGGCTACAATTTCAGAAGAGAAGACTGCAAAAGAAGTTCAGCAAAAATTTAAGCATAATGATTATATCCAATGTTTAAAAGAAAATAAAAGCCTATTTTTTTACTTTTAATGGTCTGTGGATTGTTGTTTTACCATTGCAGACCTATTACTTTCCCCTGAAGCTGGTATCTTTCTTTTAGTGCGACACCAAAAAGGCGGATACCAATTCCCGCATACAATTTTGACACCCAATTTCATCCCTAGAGGGAAGCACCTGAGCTCTGACGATGTGATCATGTACTAGGATTTTATTTTTCCGAGAGCACTCAAGACAAACAGACACTCTAGGGATCTTTTACATGCCGTATAATCATACTGGCTGCTGTCGATTTTCTGCCTCATGAAGATCCACCGACTTGGGCCGGGGTCGAACCCAGAACTTTGGGTGCAGAAAACCATCGACAAACCAACCACGCTACTCAGCCGACAAAATAAAAGTATAAAAGAAGGTATGATTCTTATCAAAGGGGAAAATCAAGAAATTTGTACTGTAAGACAAAGTAAAACTGCTTGGTCATGATTCAGTGGTAAAAGGTATATTTTAGATGATAATATAAAAACGTATGCCTACAAAATTAGTGAAGAGTAATAAAAAATTAATGAAGATCAAACATAATTAAAAAGCGATATGATGAAAAAAAATTATGTGTTTTAAATATATAGTAGACAAAAAAAAAAAGGAAAAGTGGATTGGAGAGGAATTTAAACAATGTCGGGTGGATGGTGGTTTCAATCCTAACATTAAAAAGAATCTTTTATAAGTAGTTATTAAATACATGTCTATAACAAGTAATAACATAAAAATTTTAAGATAAAATTATATACCAACTTAAAGAAGTTGCATAAGCTTCACACTATTATATGAATAAGACTGATAAATTCATTTATACCGAAATATTCAGATAATATTATGTAAAAACTCGAAAAAAAAATGAAAACATTGCACACCTTATATTCTGTAAAAGGAAATTTGTACAAAAGATGATCGAAAAAAGAATTGGATTAAGGTGGCGTTTAAATAATGTTCCTTAAATGGTGGGCTCAATACTAAAATTAAGAAAGAAAAAAATAAACTTTTACGTATAATTATTAAATGAATGTCTACATAAAAATACTTTCATTTTATAGATTTTCTGGATTTCTGATACCGCCACCTGCCCAAACAGGCGAGTTTCTTTCTTCAAATACCCTTTGACGATCTTAACATTTCCGCCGCGACCCTCTCGCCGATAATGTGGTAGACCGTCCCACTACATCCATCTGAACCTCATCCCCCTCGCCTAACGTTATCTCCACCATCACCAGCATGTTGAACTGTCATTTCTACACTACTTCAATATTAACATAATAAAAAATATTTTACCTAAATTGTAATATTTTCATCTTTATTCATACCAGGGTTGATAAAATTTTAATACTACCGGATACATTTTAGAATTAGAAAACATTTTTTTAAACTTCATTTTATGACATCAAGAAACATGAATATGCTTTCAAATACCCGTCCTTAAGAAAAGCAAAATAATAAGCTCTTTTTTTTGTACTACACACATGAAGCAAATATTTCATACTTACACATCCCAAGATAAAGAAATTATTTTCCAAATGGATTAGATCAGGGGTGTAAAACTCCTGACCCACAACGAGCATATTTTCGCCCGGGTCAATCTATTGGAGCACTATAATATATAATAAAACATCAAAATTTCTCCCAAAATAGGAAAGATAGTATCAGAGAAGAGGTTCCAAGTATCAGGACATACATATTAAAATTTTCTTGTTCTTTTACTTATATTTATTATAATGTATTATATATATTCGAAGTAAACCTACATTTCTATAAATTTAGATTTTTATTGCGTCCTATTTTAAGTTAAACCTTGTTTATTTGGTCCAAGTCAGCCTTTGAGTTTGACACCCTTGGATTAGATGAATCTGAAATCGCTTTTTGATTATAAAGGTGGGTTTGATTTGATTGATTTTAATTGGCATCGCACTTCGACACAACACGAGGACAATTGACTAAGGATCTCGTAATTTTGAGCCACAATCAAGTGACGAGGAGGACACCTGACCTGACAAAGATATGAGTTCGTTGAAAGTTACGGTGAAAAAAAAGCTAAAAACAAGGCTTTTTTTAATTATATCAGCATTTTAGAAATTAACATATCTATACAGTTTTTCATTTGAGTAAAACTAATATCATTATAAGAAAACGAAAAAAAAGTATGCATATGTTTTTAAATATTCTGAGCAATTTCATATTATTATATATGAACAAAAATTAAATGAAGTTACTCTCTTGTGCAACAAACAATATTCATCATTTAGGTCAAATAATTTCGTCGATTCATTCCTTTATAAGACAAAATGAGGCTTCACTTGTGAAGACAACAAATTTACGCCAAATCATTTTGAGAAAACAATTCCAAAATATCTCAAGACTTATAAAGCTGTCGAAAAAATAAACAACTATTCCTAAAAGATGAGATTCTAAATCCCCTTCGTTTGTCCCTAGGGGTCCTCTTTAAGTCCTGCTTTACAAGGCACCCTGGGACTTTACAATTAAGACAAGACCTTTTCAACAGAACATGAAGCCGTGGGGTTCCTCTGCAGATTAATTGATCCCTCAGTTTTCGAAACGTCAAAACCGCAGAAATCTTCACCGTTTTGATTGACGTTGAGGAACATGTTTCGTAACGTGATCTTGCCATTTTACTCACATCACCGCTGAATGGCAAAAAGAGGAAGATTCCTTCAAATTTTTCTTTACTCTTAGGATCGGTTTACTCTGTCGTGACAGCTAGATGTTGGTAATAGAGTAAATAAGGCAATTAAAGTGGGGGGCGTTTAAGGATGTGAAACCATCAGGATCTCTTGATGGTTTGCTTCCTGTGGGTGTCTGTCAGATTTACAGAGTTTTGTATTCTTGGGATAAAAACAATATATTATTTCTGATATGAGTTACGAGCTTTTAAACCTGATTGATTTTAAGATCGATACAATGCGTGACTACTACTAAAAATTATAATACAGTCGGATCTATGGAAAATTCGCTAAATAGAGATTCATCTTTTTATATACTTTAGATACCACATAAAACAAATTTTAAATTTATAAACACATATATTATTTTAAAAAGTAATTATTATAACACATTTTTTGAAAATTTATATCTATTTATTTTATATATCATACCCATCAAAAAGAAATCTACAAGGAGAACAAGGGTAAAAAAAAAATTGTATAAGAATACATTGTATTTTTAACTTTATAAGAAATAATTTTATATTAGTGTTAATGAATCTTCAACAACATTTTCTAATAAGTCATCAAGTAAAATTAAGCCCCCCATACAATATTTCACAACCAGTAATTTTAAGCATACACTATTAGATACATCCTTACTTTTAATTAATGATAAAATTTCCAAATTTTGTTTCAGTTTTGGTTTGAAAAATTAAGGTAATTTCATTGCTCTAGATCAGTGATTCCCAAAGTGGTCTATATAGACCCCCAGGGGTCTATGACGATCTGCAAGGGGTCCATGACAGCAAAAAAATAATTTGGGGGTCTACGATAGTGGCTCTCATCAAACCAGATCGTGACTAATATTAAAAGGAAATTTAATCAAGTGGAAACTAGACTTTCCTGTGCTTAACAGATTTATTTACTAAATTTAATGAGGTTTATTTGCAGTTACAAGGCAACAGTATAAATTTTATTAAAACAAGGACCACATTTCACACAGCCTCTCTTGCCAGAATTAAGCTAAAGGAGCATAATTTTGGACGTCGCCAACATTTAAATGCCCTTTTCTAAGATTTTGAAATAAGTTTGAGAATGTTTTGACTATCGTAGCACCACAGTAGACTTTTAAAAAAAATGTCATATTATAAGAATTAAGCTCTAGGAATATGCACTAACAAAGATCTTAAAGTAACTTTTAGAAATGATGTCAACAATTTTAGCATTAAAAAGATATACCAGTTATTTATTCCATATTATGAAATATCTTGAGAAAATATTTCATTGTTTTTCCAATTGAGAGTTGAAGGAAGAAAATACTGGACACTATTAACCGAGGAGATATATTTAGTGTTAAAACCTGATAAGATTGATGCCAAATGTTAAAATTTATTATTGCATCCCCAGATTCCTCCCTCCCTCTAAAAGCTTTTGTTTGTTACTCTCTCAGTTATTTTATGTAAGAGTTATTTTATGCATTAATTAAATTTTAATTTAATTAACTAACATGTGTTTTCTTAAGTTTTAAACTCTTCTATACTTCACTACAGTTAAAAATTTTAATCTTTTAAAGTAAATAGCTCTATACCTGCTGTCAAAAACACATTTAAGTTGATAAATTTCCTCAAATTTAATATTAGGTAAGTACCCCAAACTGAAAAACATGTCAAGGGGTCTATGAGGCTAAAAATTTTGGGAACCTATGCTCTAGGTGAATTAGGCACCTGGTAAAAGCAGTTTAATGTCATTGATCAATATAAAATGTGCTAAAAGAGAGAATAATTTGAAAAACGCCCTGAAATATTTTTAAAACAAGGAAAAAAATTAGGATCACAAAATAAAAAGTTCATTTAATAAAAATTAACATTTGCTATTCCGAGGTTATTTTATGAACAAAATAGCAAAATGTTCTTGTGGAATCCTGGAAAAAGTTCTAAAAATAGAGAAATTCGCAAAACAGAGGTTCGTCATATGGAGGGTTGACTGTATATCGCTTTTAAACATTTTTCGAATAGTTTGATTATTTGATTATTCACGTCACACTACGAAGCAACAGTAACACTATTAGTGACAGACTTCGTAACTTTCAGTTACGATCAAGTAATAATGGTTATATCATAGATTTATCTAAATTATATAATTTCTGCAGTCTTTTACGAGGATTCTAACTCAATGCAAAAAGCTGCAGCAGTGTATGAATCGTGGCTTTGAGAGAATTTTCGTTCCTCCCAAAACTTTTGTTAAGGATAATTTCTACCAATTTCACGTTAAATTTAGTACCCTCACGTGCTTTTAAAGCCCTCATATTTTAGCCTCACAGCCCTCGTGTTCTATTTCAAATGTTGCTCTGAAAAAAATTAACTGGTTCAAAATTACAAGATACATCATTCATCTAAAGCTCCAAGGGGTCTGCGAGCAGCTCTTCTGCTAATTGATCTGAGGACAATTGTTTTTGTTCGAGGACCACATTATGGAAGCGGGAGATACCTTTTTAAAATGATTGCATACATTAGTTTGCTTTGTATTTCAGAAAAGGTATAGATTGCACCATAAAAATCAATAAATATTAGTTAAATTAAACAGTGGCAGTATTATTCAATTTATTTATTGCCGCTAATTTCATACTATCTATAGAAAACTTTTCTACTATTTTTTTTAATAGAGTAACAGATTGCTTACTGAAATATTCATCTTGGCATTCAGGTTAATGTCAGCCAACCTGTATCCATTTTTACTTTTGTTGATCTTCATGAAAGAAAACTTAGCCCACATGTCGATCCAAATATATAAAACATTTTCTCTGCATTTGGTTTTCTTATTGTCTTGGCCGACCTCTTTGCCCACCCCTCCTCTAGAGTGATATTAATTCAAGACAATTTAGTTGTAACTCTTTGTAAACCAGTTAATTGTATTTTCAAAATTTTTGAAAAACGAAAGACCCCTTTGTTTTTTTTTTTTAGTATACTTAAATAATTCTATTGCTGTTTTCCCTATATAAGTTTATGGTCGCAAAATATGCTTCAAATACTCAGGCTCAAATTCAAATCTTTCAGGAGTTTACAGTCTTAGTTAATAATATAATTTTAATGCTATATCAAGTAAATGAGTAATTTTTTTTAAATATATGGAACTAGAATCAATTAAAATTCATGATTATACATTAAAGAGATTCTAAGTATTCTTAATTGGTTCAGGAAGTAGCCTTAAAATGTACTAATTTTGATTGGTTGTTTTGAATAAATGTCACATTAGTAAGTGTGTGAGGGTTGCCTTTAACAGAGCTTACAATTGCTATTAAATGATGAAGAGATAGAAGGTAGAATTGGTACTTTATTTTCCTTTGACCCATAATACGCAAAGTCTGAATTTTGGCGCTCTGTTCCACTGAATGTGCAGTATCTCTTATTATTCCTGTTTAAGGACACAAGTATGATTTTTAACTATCTCTATATAACAAGCAGTTATATTTATTTGGATACCCCAATATGCGTACACCCTTAAAGAAGATTTCTATATGTTTATATACTTCTTTTTTTTAAAGTATTATTTACTTCCTTGATTATTCTTAAGACATCCTGTGGTATCCAGCAAGGAATTCAAACTATCCAGAAAGGGATCTGGCTACGCGTCTGCCATAAGTATAGTTACCAACCAATACCACCATTTACAAGGCTGAAGCACATTAAATCTGTCGAAGTTCAAAATCCTGATTTTGGTGTGTTGTGGAAGTTTGGAAAGTGGGGAGCTACAGCTCAGGAGTTATCCTTGTCAAACGATTTCGGTTTAAAATTAAGAGATACGTTAACATTATCCCCCCCCTTCATCTAAATGCGACGCTGAAAAACAACCAATCAATTCATACCATGGCACGTAAAAACTGAGTCCTGTAGCATCCCCATTGTTCTGCTTGATAGGTCTTTAATAGAAACAGCAACCCATAATTCAAGTATCGTATATCGATGGCCACAAGAACTAGTAACCTTCTCCATCGAGCTTACCTTAATGGCCTCTATCACAAAAGAGGAAATTAACAAATGAAAGCAAAAAATCAGCATCAGTATCAAATAACAATAGAAGCATATTAATTACCATAGGTGCATAAAAATAAGCTAAAAATAACTGGAATCCTACAGAAAAAAATTCCAATCCTTCATAAGAATAAGACATATTCAATATTTGAACATTTAACATGCAGTTTGATGCTTCTAAAAATCCTGAGTGTTGACTCGAATTTTATTCCTTCTTAATACTAACTTGCTTTCCATTAATGCATTACAGGCATATGCGTACACAAAGTGAAAATTAATCTTTATAGAATCCAGAAATTCGACTTCATCTCTCAGTATCTCCTGCCCTTTAACACGTGTTTTCCAAAATATACGAGCTGTCTTTAATGTTTGCGAAGCAATTTATTACACACAGCACTTTCACTTATGTCATTTTATCAAATTAATCATATCATTTGAACCGATTAATGTACATAATACTTCATCTTCCATCCTAATCTTAATCGAAAGTATCGATTTTCTAATTCGCGAAGGAGATATTTAAGATATAAATTGCGGTCGGTTTTCCCAAATTGCTGTCAAAATGTATTTAATTTTGAAGGCAATAAATCATCGATGCTCGTATTTAAGTTGTTCCTTTGGAATTCCTTCTCAGAGAAACACATAAAGAATTCTCAGCGCTCAATATCCACCCAAAATCGTGTCACCCTGTCAAGGAACCCGACTTTCATTAGATTTATGGCAGCACATTCGTTAAAATAAATCATTGCGTTTGGAATAAAATTCCAGGATCTGTCTCCGAGGGACATGGTATTAAGGGCTGAAGATTTGGAAGCAGGTGATTTTTTCGTCTGCGACCTTTAATGCGTGTTGGATATAAACGTAATTTCCACCCAAAGGGGAATTTAGACATGATTTTTTTAGATCTCTGAAGTCTGTCAGTGTGTCGCGTGTTCTTTTTCTTTTTTTCTCTCTCTCTCTCTCTCTCTCTTGTCTTGTTTTCGTATTCATACTGAAGGGTGGAGGTAGTCTTTAGTTGTTTTATTCATTTTTAGATTTAGTTTCGTACTACAGACGATGGAACTTCTACATAGAGACATAATCCATTAATTTAAGAAGTTCTTTTGAGGGGGGGGGATCAACTCAAATTGAAAAGTCAACGAAAGTATTAAATACCTGTATATGCGATGTCTGTAAACTTAAATAGTATACAATACTATAATAAATGGAATTCCATGTAAATGTGTACAATTATCCAAATTAATTATTCATAAATTCTATCGATTTTATTTTACCAGTTTAAGCAAAATTCTACCTAAATTAAAATTTTATTTCGGAACAGAATGCCTTAATTATATGATTTTATCTGCATTATTATAAGTTTTCCATAAAATTAAACGTTTTTTTAAAAATAATTTTAAAAAAAATATAGTTTTTTTTTGTGGTCTTTGATAGATATTTCTACAAAAAGCTAATTAATTTCGATATAAGCAATTTTATTTATATTCTTAACCAGAGTATAATAATCAGCCATAAAAATAGTTAGAGAATTATTAAACTATTTTTTAACCCTTTCGTGGGCCTTGGGAAGAGAAATTACTTCCCGTCTACATGATCTTACGAAGTACACATGTGAGAAGCGCAAACCCCATTATAATATATTGGTCTTGCTATTATAACGATAGGATGACTCATTCCCGCTTCAGTTTTGTGATACTGCACATAATCCAGCGATTATGACATCTGTAAATCGGACAAGAAAAAGATGGTGCTTAAGAAGAAGTACCTTGTCCAAAAGCTGTCGCTGTATACATATGTCATGGGAGAGATAGATCGCTTCGATCAAATAAGAGATCTTTTATCGAATCTTTTATTTTCTTATTGAACTTACCATCATAAATAGCTTCATACTGTGACAAGTGAACAAAAAGAACAGAAGTTTAGACTAGCTAACATGCCATGTAGCATTAGTTCGTCAGTTAATAGATGGAAAATCCTCAAGAAGAAGGAAAGGACGTCCTGCTAGCTTCCAAGCAAAAAAGTGTGTAGTTCCGGATGATGTGCGCTTAGCCAATGTGGGAAATCACACCTATAGACGATGTAGGAAGTGTAGCAGAGAAAGGGACAAGAAAAGAGAACGCTCTACAAGTGTGTGCAGAATGTGATGTCCCCTTGTGCACATTGCAACCTGCTTCTCATCTTTTCATGGCAAATATAATCACCATTAAATTTAATTTCCTTATGATGGTGAATGGTTCCTTGGGACTTTTCCCCACACTCCCTAAAATTTAAATGTAAACATAAAATTGGGCAAAATAAACTAAATTTCCTTAAATGCTATTGTTTAATTGTTAATAAAACAAAAGAAACTGCGAGAAATTCAAAAGAGAAATAAATGGCCTACGAAAGGAATTAAAGTTGCAAATCATCGTGTACATAGCATAGATAAGGAAAGAGTGACCTTCAATAGGGACTGGTGTGATCTCCACAGAAGCTAAATATTGTATTAAGAACAAAATAAAGAACAATATAAACGTAAGTCTGTGTGGTTAATTATGTTCATAATCAATTGTATAATTCAAATGATACAAGGGGTGATCAAATGAAAAGGTACAAAACGACATAAAAATGAAACAGTTAAATATTTGCATATTCCGCCAAGGGAGAATGTAGCGAGACATCTCGGGATGGCCATTGGAGACTCTGACTGGGATCGGATCATGCGCGGGTGCCCGCATGCGCAGGAGAGAGCAAAGGCTCTTATAAAAAGCGGCGTCCAAATGATGCGAGCACAGAATTACTCGAGCACAGAAAAAGCATTAACTCCGATGTGTACTGTGAGACACTCCGACGCCTACGCAGGTCCATCAAGAACAAAAGACCGGGGCTGCTCACGGAGGGTGTGGTTCTGCTCCATGATAACGCGCGTCCACACGTCTCCAGAGTCACACAAATGGAACTGGACAAGTTCCAATGGGAGACGTTGGACCATCCGTCCTACAGTCTGGACATGTCACCCTGCGATTTCCATGTGTTGGGTCCACTGAAGAAACACCTGAAAGGAAAGTGCTTCAACTCGGACGACGTACTCAACTCGGACGACGTACTTGCTTGAATTAATCTTTAAAATGTATCACTTTTCAGAAAAGTAAAAATGTTGGACATAACTTTTGTTGCTTTCGTTATTGTGGTGCACCGGCTGTGGTGCATTTATAAAATATTCTTAAATTGAAATCTGCGCTACATCATATCTTTGCTCACTTACGCAATTGAAACTATTATTCTGGATGTACGTTTTTTCTTTCAGCAAGGAGAAATTAATTTAAAAATTGGGGAACCACTTATTCATCTAGTAGATTCCCAAACCTTTTGTCTCATAGACAACTTGTCATGATTTTCGGTTTTGGGTTGATCCCTGTTTACCTAATATTGAATTTTTGCACTTTTATCAACTTAAATGTCTTTTTGACAGCTGGTACAGAGCAAATTTAAAAGATTTAAATTTCTAACTGTAATGTTTAAAACTGAAGAAACACGTGTTAATTAATTAAATTAACATACAATTAATATATAAAATTACTATTGCATAAAATAACCGAGCAACAAACAATTACTTTTAATGGGAGGGATGAAAATGGTGCTTCAGTAACATACTTTCAGCATTTCACATCAATTTTGTCTGGTTGAACTATAAATCTTCTCGGTTAGATATGTGCAGACTTTTCTTTCTTTCTTTACGCTTTGATGGTTGACAACCGCGCTGAAACTCCCTTTGAATAGGAAAAGTAATTAAAAACTTTTTCACGATATTCCATAATTCTTGATAAATTACAGGTACATCTTTTTAAAGGCAGAATTGTTGAAATCCGTTTCTAAGCTTTACTTTACAATTTTCGTTACTGCCAATTCCAATCAGTTCCTCATGTAATAGGACATTTGTTGTATTCAATGTGACCATATTGTCTACTGTGGTATTCCCATAGTCGAAGAATTCTCAAACCTAGTTTCAGATACTGAGTTAAAATGTTGGCAAACATTTAAATGCTGAACGCAGGTTAAAACGTCATTTTCCAAGCTTATTACCTTTGAGTAACTAGCAAAATTCACAACATCCGATTTTAAAGTCCTTTAGCTTAATTCTGGGAAGAAATACTGAAATACTGGTTTTTTTTTAAAAATAAAATGCGTGCTATCATCTTGTAATTACAAATTAATCTCATTAAATGTAGTAAATAAATCTGTTAAAAAGATAAAATCTGGTTTCCACTTGATTTTATTTTTTCTTAAATTAAAATCACTATTTGGTTTAATCAGAGCCAATATCGTAGACCCCATTTACACCTCATGCCCCCCTCCCCAAAAAAATTATGTTTTCGCTAACGTGGACCCCTTGCAGGTCATCATAGACCCCTGGGGTAGATGTAGACCACTTTGGGAATCTCTGCAGCAGAGGATAATAGTTTAAGTATTGATACTATACAAAAAATAGAGATATGGAATTGCGGTCCAATTGTGTCTGACGTTTCCATTTCAGATGATACTCAGCGAACAGATTCATTCTTAGATGGAGTTGAAAATAGGAAAAAATGCTGGAAGAATATTCTCCTTTCAAACTTTCGACTTTCACTCCAATAAATCGTCGAGGCTGCTGTGTCATGAGTTCGAGCCAAAAACCGCTGAAGACCCGCAGTGCAGAGGAGGCCGATGCACGTTAAATCTGTCGAGGATCAAACGTGCCCCCGCTGGTGTGGAAGTTAGGAGAGCGGGTGGCCAGCTCAGGCACGCTCCTTGTCACTTGACCATGGTTCAAAATTTCGAAGTACGCCACACTCTTGTACAAGTTTACACTGCGACGTTAATATAACTCTCACTCATACTTAATGATCTATATGTTTAGCACTCTTCCTTATTTTCATAGAGTGGACTTGTACTCCTGAAAAGTGACTGATTATGCTTCATTATAGCTTACCTAAATGTGACTTTGCCCTTTATTAGGTTTTTCTCGATATGTACTTAAGAGCCTTAAGAGGATGATACCTGATTATGACTAAAACATCATAAAATATTGTTGGTTAACTGAAAAAATGAGACAAACAAGTGATATAAAAAAAATTTTAATTCAATTCCTACTTAGGTAAACAAAG
>BMAO01010012.1:0-20131 GCA_019973975.1 Trichonephila clavata
GAACCAAATTACATTTTATAGAAATAAACTCACGGTATTCGTGATATTTAATGCATTCTTTCGAAAGTAGATGGGAATTCATTACACTTAAGTACGATTCTTTTAAACTTATATGTGCATTACAGATATAAGTAAGATTCTTTTAAACTTATTTTATTCTTAATGTGGCTCCATAAATTGTTAAAAGTGTAACGCGACAAAAAAAGTTTGAGAACCATTGATTTACTATAATGTCTAGTACCGCGTTTAACGCGTGCGAAATACTTCTTTTAGCAAAATACGCTGGTCAGAAGCTCACGAGCTAATTTTAATAATACAACCAAAGAGATTTAATGAAATTTTGAAGAATTCTTTCGTATTCAAAATCAAAATCAATTAAATTTAAGAAGTTTTATTCTCTCGGAAAAGCTTTAAGGGTACCAGGAAATGGTCAAAAGAGTAAAATGCCAAAAATAAGACTTTGCTTATAGGACATATACCATGTGGGCAAAAAGTACTCATAAACTTTAAAAGTTTATAAGACCCGGAAAATTAAGCAAAATAAAAAAATGGCTTGCAGCTTTAGCATCGATAAGTTACGGGATATTTTTTTTTTTTAGATAAGAAAAAATCCTGCAGACAGATGGCGCTCGTACAAACGACTGATTTGGAAATATGCAAATGAGACAGGCGATTACAAATACTGATGCTCTTGATCCAGATCTAATTCCCCGTTGCATGCCAACTAAGTGAACAAGAATGCTGAACGAGAAAAACAAAGCTTTGTTGTTGAAGCTGTTTTTCATGAACAAGGAATCAATGGCTGTTTCACTGCTTAAATCCTGACTTTAGAAAAATGTGAAGACTGGAAAAAGGCCTTCAACAGTGGTATACCTTATAAACATTGTTCAGCGATTTGAGGAAACTGGATCACTCAAAAATCGTGTAAGAGCAGAACGACCAAGTCTAAGAATCATTAGCAAGCGTTGCAAGTTTGCATGTCCTCCTCGGTCTCCAGATCTGACTCCAGTAGACTTTTGACTGTGGGGATAATAAAATTCCTGGGTGTATAAATCCTGTTCATCCAATCTGTCCGAATTGAAAGATGCGATCCTCTGAGAGATGTCATGTATACAGGCGGACATTCTGCACTCTGCCGTTGTGGATTTGTGACTCGCTTTGAATGAGTCCTCCCTCGTGGCGGTGGATATGTGGAGCACATACTAATGCAATAAATGATTTAGTAACGTTACTTCTGTAATTTGCGAGTCTTTTTCGTTCACTTATGTATAAAAACGCCACCTATCGGGGTTTCTTGATTTCTTTTACTTTTTCTTATCTTAAAATAAAAATCTCCTGAATTATCGATGCTGCACCTGAAAACCATTTTTTATTTTGTTTAAATTTCTAGGTTTTAATACGTTTCTAAAGTTTTTACAGACCTTTTGCCCGACCGGTATGCTTAAAAATTCCCAATAGAGTTTCGATTTTCTTGGAATCTTACTAATGATATTTTAAATATTCTTTAGAACTACAAAAAAAAATTTGCCTGTTTAATTTAAGTTAGACATAATTTTTGAGATTTCTTAATACAATGTTTATGTTTAGGTAAGATTTTTTTTAAAAAAAAGTAACCCTTAAATAAGTAAAGATTTTTGCACATATATAAAACAATTAGCAATATACAAATATAGTGAGCTTTTTTTTAGTAAATATTAGGATAGATTCTAAACTTTAGTAATTTTGGAAAAAAATATTTTTCTCCTTTTTTATTCATAAAAATTATTTTTTTGAAAATCTATGTACAATTTCTACCATAAAACCAGGTTCACTACATGCACTGGTATCCTGTATAGTACAGTTAAACGTCGCTTATCCGAATCAATTGGAACCGCACACCGTTCGGACACGCGATTTTTCGGTAACTGAAAACCGAATGCCATCCAATCAGTATATGAAATCGTATACTATACGAATATTGAAAATCATCACATGTGGTATTGTGCTGGAAGTAAAAGCAAAATAGGTGAAAAATGTCGCAATTTTACCTTTATTGTGGAAAATAATCGCTTATTTTTTCGCTATACCATTGTACACCTTCGTTTTTTCTCTGCAAGGTCTCTCGATTCTCTTGAGCAGCAGTAGTTGGGTAGGACAGCATTCTGATTGTTTTCCTATCAACGCGGAAACGCGTCAGCATTTCATGGACCTTTGCTGCTTTCGTTATTTTTGTTGTCTTCTTCATCCGTTTCATCGTCGACATAGTCGGACTCTTCTTACACGAAGTCAAAATCCGCCATCACTTACCATTTGAAATCCCCAGTCTTCTGTATCACATGTATCCAGATTTCTACATCAACAAAACTCAATCAAAGACCAAAACTCAATCAATCACCCCCTCACTTGGAAACAAACTGACCTCAGATGTTTAACAAATCATACAACTGAAATTCCCAAAATATGCCTCACCTTGTGTTTTCTTGTCACTTTTGTCCTCACGCGAAACAACTGGTGAGCATTGCACTGTTCGTAAGCGTATCCGGACTTTGGTCTGGATATTTGACATTCCGGATAATAAACGTTCGGATAAACGACGTTCTACTGTATTAAGAATTTTGAACTATATCATGCAATAGGTGTTATTTTGTGTGTGTGTGTACTTAAAAGCAAAAAAAAAAATATGCTTTGTAGAAAAAGTGAAAACACTAAACATTTGTAAACGCTCGTTTACATGTTTATCAATTACTTTTTTTGTATTCTAAGGTTTTTTTTATCAACGAACGTATAAGGGTTATACATTTTAGATACAGAAAAATATGCACATTTTTTTTTAATACTAAATTGAAACTTTAATTTTTTGAATGTGTATGATTTCCTCTGGTTCCCTGAAATCATAAAATGTATATATTTTTACGTGTTCAATGTGTTTTTAGTAAATTTTTTGAAAAAAAAAGTAAATAAATTGCGTGTAATTTTTTAATACAGATCCAATTATTTAAGAATCCGTATATATTCCGTTTCCAGGAGTGAGTTTATTCATGCTCCTCATGCACAGAAATATGAAATGAAATACATGGGAAAAAAAGAGAATAACTTTACTCTCGTTTTCGATTGAAGAGTACTTCAGTTCTAAGCAGTGACACATGCCACATGTAATGAACCATATGTGTACATTATATAATGAATGTGTCATGCCTTTTTTTCGGCAGATATTCTTGCAGAGTTAAAATACCCTTTTTACTAGAATAGGGGGGGGGATATATCTAGGTAAAAAAACATAGGGCGAATAAAGGAAGAAAGGGGAAAATGTTTATAAATGAATCCATTCTTTCTCCATTGCTCTCGAAGACATGTTGTCTGCTCCAAATAAGGATCCTCATTGGACAGAAATGAAATCAGTGGAATGGAGTGCACAATCGTGCTGGAATAGATTTCTTTTTACTCCTCTTCTATTTCTCTTCATTTGTACTTATATTGGAAATTATTTACCATTCTTATATATGTGCGTTAAGATCTCTTTCTGTCGATTCTATTCTTATCTAGTACAGATGGGAAATTTACGGCAAGGAGAAATCATGCGATGGATGATTTTAGATACTAAATTTCTTGGGAGATAAATATTTTGTCTCCCTACTTTCAAGCATTAAGGAATAATACAAAATAAAAATATTTTCTATGGTGCAAAAGTTTTATGAAATAAAACAGGACGAGAAAATGTTCTAAATACGTTTGTATAGTTAATTATATTTGAAGAATATACGGACAAGTCTTAAGTCTGAGTAAAACAAATCCTGCTTAAGGTATCCGACTACCCTAAGATTATGATTTTTTTCAAATATTGTCAATTTTTATGATTTTTTATAGGCTATCTAATTAAGCTTTATAAAATACCAGATTTATTATTCCGTTCACTACAACAAAAACTACAAGTGTTTTAGTAAAAGCAGAGGCATTACTTTAAGCTAGATATATATATGCCATGCTTTAAAACGCGTATTACTCGAAATGTGCTTTTTTGAAAATGCTCAAACGGGGCCAGTGTGTGACTGCTCAAAGATATTTGAAAATAATTAACTGAAATTTTTATGCATGATCTGTATACTAATAGAATTGTTTTAACTTTCAGATTTATCAAAAATTTTATCCCAAAATTTACAGATTCTAATGTTGATATAATCACTATTTTTTTTAAGCAATTTCAGTTATAATAACTAAGATAAAGTGCTCTAGGTTTTGTAAAAATTAAAATATCTCTTATCCTGAAGATTTTTTCAAAAATGAAATAACATATCAGTACATCAGAAAAGGAAAAATTGAAAATTTGTTCATGATCTTTTGGTACAAAATGTGCCCCGTTTATAATTATTTTTGTAAATTTTTATAATTTTTTTCCCATTTTAGTAATAATTACTTATTTTTCTCTTCTTAATTTAGCATATTTTTCTTAAAATGTACTGAACAAATCTAAAAACCACAAAAAAAATCCCATATCTCCATTTTTTAAAAAATGTTGTCGCAAGTATGTCGGATACCTTAAACAATAAAATACATCAAGAAAATAAAAGAAAAACTCTGGAAGAGAATAATTGTTAAAACTAAAAAGATAATCATCATACTATATTCGTTTCATTGTGCAGAATATATAACAAATCAGTGAATTTGTAAAATATCCTGAGTAAAATAGTAACAAATTCACACATTGAAACCACAACAAGCATGGATGTGTATGTAATGCGACGAAAATCGGCAGAGAAAGTGCATCGAACAATACGTAATCTTTATTTGAACAACACGGTAAGATAATATCGCAGCCAATAGGCAACCACACGGGTGCAGATACAGGCAGCAGCAGAATTAGTGAGCATGCTAAGAGTGTTCTGAGAAATGTTTGAGCATTCCCTTTCAACCATTAGCACAATTTATTCTCTGAACTCAAACAATGGCCAATTAATTACCTTCCAGATGTGCTTCTTAAGTGAAATATCGATAGACATCAATTACTAAGGAAACATTTGGATCCACAGTAAAAACTGCTAAACGAAACAGTGGTGACAATCTTTGATAGAAATTTGCACCGCCGAACTATGATTCCGACTTCCGTGCACGGAGTTACGCCTTCCAAAATTGTAGTATTGACGACGTGTGAATGTTTAAAGATTAAGGTAAAAGCTCAGGCTTTGTCTTCGTCACCTGACCGAGGCTTTAAATTACGAAATTCCTCCCCAATATCCCTAGTATTCCTGCAAAGTGAGATGATAATAGGCACTCACTCGTTCTAAAAATTGCGCTGAGATTGAGCCTGTTTTCAATGTAGCAATGACTCATTCCATAAAAAAAGCTCAAATTTATCCAAAAAAAATAAACTGTACGCTATTTTACGGTGTCTATAGATCTGGTGAAACAGGAATGCGAAAGGAGCAATATTATTGAGTCAAATGGAGTCTCCTTAGTAGGTTATGTGTATACATACTTCTGGCGAGTATTTTTTGAACGACGAACCCCTGGTCGATGTAGGGACATCTGGGAAATACTGCACTTGCTACATTAATTCAATAGAATTATAGTGATAAGTCTTCTTGGCCTACCAGCAAAACCATCCTGTCTCACATGCTGACATTCCATTGCGTGCACATTGTACCCCCCCCCCCAAATTAAGGTGTATTCTTTTCTTTCAAACATCTTTGTTACCGACGGTGCACTAAAAATGAATGCAGATAGATGGCTGTGATGTGATGAACAAGCCAAACCGCCCTTTTAAGTTTGATCACTCAGACTCTCCTGAATGTGTCGTCTACACTCTTGAATTGATTGACAGCTTCGCTAATTGGTTCCCTCTTGAGCAGAAAAGAGTGACCATTGTGGATTCTGTCATTTACTTCCTTTGCTTCAGAGTCCCTGAGAGCAGGAGAGTTACCCATCGTGGATCAATTTCGTAATGGGTAAGTTCCAATGAGTATACAATTTGCAATTTTTTCTATTCATTCATGTATTTCATTCATATCTTTACTTAGTTATGAATTTTTACTGTGACGTAGGGTGTTTCCTTTTTTAAAAGCTAAATGGCATAAACTTGTTTTTATCGTATGTATAACTCACTGAGGTACACTAAGTAAAACGTAACTATATTCGCATGCATGTATTACTAATGTAACTGCAATTAATATAAAATAAGCACAATCAATCTTAAAATTGCTCTTTCAGGCGTTTTTTATGTAGGCTAGTTGCATTTCTTTTTAGGAAATAATTTTATTTTATTTATGAATGATATGCTTCTAAATATTTAAAATGTTTCTTTTTTTTTATAAAAATAAATGTTTTTTCTGACATAATTCATAAGCCGATGCACGACTTGTGCAGATATTCAATTCAGACATTTCTCTTCGTTACTGTTTTTTCCTCTTTTGTTGAGGACTGCATGTTTTTCGACACACATTTTTCATGGCTTTAAACTTCCAAATAAACACATCTCGTTCCATTTCAATGTGCTAAAATAAAAATATACATTTCGAAAGGTATTTCGTCTTTTTAAAATATGTTTAGCTTTTTACAGGAGAGCTCAAAAATCAAAACCTTTTAAAAAAAACACGAAGAATATTAAAACCCTTGGATTATCATTTTATGTTCACGTTTATAAGCATTCACAATATTTCTCTAGGACTAAGCAATTCGACTTACAAATGCAAAGTATAAACACATATATATTATTAAATATATAAAACAGTAATCTAATTCTTAGGATAAGGAAATTGTTTAACATGTAAGTTAAAATCATAACACGACTTAGTATTTCCTTAGATACATTGCAGAAATTAATACTGTGTGTATTTAGATTTATTTACTCTTTCAATATTGATAAATATCTTGATACCTTATTTAATATATCATTTGATTACTAAATATTTAAAGTATGAAATAGTTTACGTCTCTATAAATTGAGTCAATTTTAAAGTAAATTTAATTACATGCAGATCACTTTAAAGCAAATGAATCATAAAATATATGCTTGTTAATTTGGAATGAAAATAAGAGGCGATAATGAAATAGACACTTTCTTTGTATATTGTTAGAGACATTGTTATTATTCCTGCCTATCACATTTCATTTAGTTCAAATAAAATTTATTATTTATTTACGAAGATATACATTATTTTCCTTTTAAATAAATTTAATTAGAATTTCTTGAATAAATCGGATAGAATAGCTTAAAAACTTCAGCAAATGTGAATTACTTTAATTTAACACTCTAAGATACTTAGTGAAGTCCAATAACTGAGTGGTTAGTGCATCGAACTTTCACACCACAGGTCCGAGGTTCAAACCCTCGGCCATTCAAGGTTGACTCAGCCAGTCATCCCTTCAGTGTTCGATAAATGCTTACCAAACTTTCTTGGAAACTTCCTGACCGGAACATCTGCTCATGCACCTCAGGGCTCAAGGTCACGTATACTTTGAGCACTATAAAATCAGGATTTCTTCGGTTTTTTGCAGGTTCGTTTTAATAAGTCAATAGTCAATAAATTCATGTTCAATAATAACTCAATTAAAATTAAAAACAAAAAAACTTTAATGATCCATTAATTACTAATTTTTAAACTGGTTCGGAGCTGGTTATAGCGCCAGCCACTCGCTTCAAAGGGTTTCATACATCTAATAAGCAAAATACTTTTTTACAAAAACATGAGGGAGGGTTACAACAATTTTCTGGTGTAAAGAATCATCGCCAAAGGGTCGATGAACTGGGGTTTTAACAAGCACAGAAGGCCTTGGCACTCATGAGCTGTTGAGTTACTGAGTTAAGTTAAGATATTACATTGCGATGTGGTTGTTTTGAGCGAAAGACCAAAACAATATATTTTAAATGAAGTGATATTAACTACAATCATAATTTTTGACAAATAAGTGTTTAGTTAAAATATCGAATTATAAGATTAAAAACTACTATTGAAATTAAAAAAATTACTATAAATCCATTAAGAATTCTAAATGATAAGTTTAAAAATCTAAAGCAATCAAATAAATATTAGTTCATTACAAAGAATCTTTTATAAAGATAAAAGAAGTTTTACTTTTTTTTTACTCACACACAGATTATCGCTAATACAACAAAAAATATACTTCCATATAAGAAAAATATATAATGTATAAACAATATATTAAATTTAAAAGAAAAAAATAATAATTAATCAAAGCTTATTTTTTTTTAATTTAAAAAAAAATGTTGCGCTGCATTTATGTTAGAGTGAGTATTAAAATATTGATTTAATAAGAGTAGGCTTTATAAATCATATTCAAAACAGAAAGAAATTTAAAAAAAAACAAATAAAACAAAAATATTTTAAATAATAATAATACATTAAGGAAAATAAGTAACAAAATGTTATAAATATACAATACATACAGATTAATTAGATGTTCATATACAAATATAAATAAATAAATATTCTACATTCATAAACACTAGCTATTAGAAAAACATCTACGCATTTACGAGTCTACGAAATTTTGTGAGTTTACACCAGTTATTCTCGACCATTGCGCAGCGGTACTTTCGTGTTCTATTAAATTATATAGATTTTTTTTTTAAATTTTAATTATACTCTGAGAAAAAATAAAACTCGAAATCGAATCATTCGGCCATTGTATAGAAATAATCTGAGGGTAACCGTGGTAAATTTAACTTATCTTTTAGTTCATAGATGGATTTAAAAAAATTCATTCGGTTTGTAACCCGTTTGTGTACGGAAGCATATACATACGGATATAAATTAACTTTGAATGAAGAGTAAAAACAAATTTCGTTCTGTACTAATTGAGATCTAATTTCAAAACATTCGAAATAGTCAACTCATTTCGGATTAAAATTAGAGGTAATTGTCTAAAATGCTTTAAAAATATTGTTACAAGTTTCAACATCTTATTGGCTTAAATTCGAATTTTCAGCATTTGATCGAATATATAAATGAATTATAATTAAAAAAAACTAAAAAAGTGTTTAACTAAGTTGTAACTTATTCTTTGTGTCTCCAAATCTGGAATTTTTCACGAAATCTGGAAATGGGATATATGCGATAGGATCTGAAAAGGGGAAATCGTTAATCTTATTCAACCTGATCAGAACAATGGAACAAAATTATTAAACTATTGTATTGTCATCGGTCCTGCATAAGTGAGCAAAATTTTGAATGAATCTGACCTTCTAAAGTGGGTAAAAACGGAGTTAAAAGATTCCGTTACATACAAGTGAAGCTTATAAAAGGGTGTTAAAATGAAAATAGATCGAGACTTTTAAATGTACAAGGGGTGATCAAATGAAAAGGTACGAAACGACACGGAGGGTACAAATATAGACTTTATTCAAAATATACACCATAGGGCTGAGCACAACGATCCCACTGATGAACAAGCCGCAGGAATCCTTGTTCCCAGAATTCCTGTGGCTGTGACGAGACCCAGTCCTTCACAGTGTCCTTGAGTACGTCGTCCGAGTTGAAGCGCTTTCCTTTCAGGTGTTTCTTCAGTGGACCAATCACATGGAAATCGCAGGGTGACATGTCCGGACTGTAGGACGGATGGTCCACCAACTTCCATTGGAACTTGTCCAGTTCCATTTGTGTGAATCTGGAGACATGTGGACTCGCGTTACCATGGAGCAGAACCACACCCTCCGTGAGCAGCTCCGGTTTTTTATTCTTGATGGACCTGCGTAGGCGTCGGAGTGTCTCACAGTACACATCGGAGTTAATGCTTTTTCTGTGCTCGAGTAATTCTGTGCTCGCATCATTTGGACGCCGCTTTTTATAAGAGCCTTTGCTCTCTCCTGTGCATGCGGGCACCCGCGCATGATCCGATCCCAGTCAGAGTCTCCAATGGCATCCCGAGATGTCTCGCTACATTCTCCCTTAGCGGAATATGCAAATATATAACTGTTTCATTTTTATGTCGTTTCGTACCTTTTCATTTGATCACCCCTTGTAGATGACGAAATGAGAGCGGCTTTATCATTTTTACGACCCAATATAAACGAAATCATCAAAAATCATCAAGTCAAATTCCGCATTAAATGTATTCATAAAGTAATTTGTAAATAATTACTTAAACGACATATTGTTGCGTTTACCCTACATACTATTTTAGTTAACATTGAAAATTATTATTATAAACTACAATAACGTCCAAAAGTTAAGCACGGAGAGGAAAATGCCAATTTCCGGAAGCCAATCAGAATTGAATAGGATGCAATTCGCTGCAAGGTAGATGGAAGTATGCAAATATGTTAGGTAGAAGACAATCATGATTTCAATGTCAAGAAATATGCAAAAAAGGCAGTCTTATAAGAAGCCAGCTTAATGAAGGGTTACAGAAGTTGATTGTAAGTGCTGATAGAAGGTGTTTAAAACTTTCGTACAATTTGTTTTCAAGACATACGTATTTCTATGACTTCCAGAAAACGAATGTAAGATTCTGAGCGCTGGCGTGCTGTGGGGCGCATTGAAGCAGGACAGTCGATCACAGATGTTGCTCTTTTCTTCGGTGTTCATCATTCTGTAATTTCACGTTTATGGAAACAATTCCAAACCACTCAGACAGTTGACTGTAGGTGGTCACCCAAGGGTTACAACCCCCGCGGAAGATCGATATATTGCTATTCCAGCCAAGCGGAATCACAGAGCGACATCCACACGTGTGACATCTATGGTTACAACGTCCATTGGTAAGGCAATATATGCAGCTACTGTACGCCGAAGATTACATATGAATGGACTGTAAGACTGGGTACTCGAGTTTGTGTTCCTCTATCCGTCCAATCAAGATGGCCACGATTAAAGGGGTGCCGGGAATATGGCAATTGGAATGCGTCTGACTGGGCAATGTCATGCTTACTGATGAGTCAAGATTTGCTCTGGAGCCAGATGGCAAGAGTATAAGGAAATGATATAACAAGGAACACGCAATCAGCCCCAAAACATCACGCATTCTGAGGCGGAAGCAATACGGTGTGGGCAGGGATTTTATTAGTATCTCGCACCGACCTACACATCTTTAAACGGGGTTCTGTGACGGCTGTACGGTATCGAGTTGAAGTCCTAGAACCCATTGTAAGATTGTACGCTGCAGCAGTGGGCCCTACTTTTGTTTTAATGGACGATAACGCACATCCCCATAGAGCTGACATCGTCGATGACTACCTGGAGAGTGAAGAGATTGCGTGTATGGAGTGGCCAGCATATTCGCCCTACCTTAATCCCATTGAAAATATTTCGGATGCTCTCAGTCGAGCTGTATCTTCACGTTTCCCACCTCCAGCCACTCTTATTGAGCTGTAAACTGCTCTACAATAAGAATGGCGATTGTTTAATTCTGCGGTGGTTGACCACCTCATTGAAAGCATGGTCAGAAGGTGTAAACTTTACAGATGAGGGGGATCACATACCCTATTAATGTCCTTTTCTTTCATTTTATGCTGTTTGTTTTCACTTTATACATAATTCTGGGCAAGTCTCCAGTATGACATTATCTGATAACTTACAAAAATTTAATATTGTTTTCATTTCTGTATATAATTATTGGTTTTGTTTTTTGTATAAATATATATGTTACTTTACTGCCAAATTTTGTGTCAATCAAAGCAGTATTTGTTGATTTTTTGCATTTTACATCTCCGTGCTTAACTTTTGGGAGTGTATTTTACATAGTGTATTACGGATTTAAAAAAAATTAACATTTTGTTGTTAGTTTGCCACCAAATTTTGCAGTTCTTATAAGTGTACCGCAACGGAAAAAGTTTGAGAATCACTGTTCTACACTGTAATAAAAAAAATAATTTAATATATTTTGTTCCGTATTATAATAATCAGTGCCTTTTACTGATTCCATTCACTATGTTCCAATATTCATGTCTTAAAATATAAGGAAATATCTGTTTTTCATATTAAAAAATTATCTTCATGATTTGCTTCTAAATTTAACAACTACTACATGAGTTAAAGTGCTGTCTGTGTAAAAACAATAATTTATGATGAAATTAGAGTTATTTTTTGTGTGAAAAAAATTGATTAAATATTTCATTTTTTGAACATCCAAATTAATATCATCTTAAACAAATTCATACATTACTTACTCAAGGATATGATATTGAGAGTAATTAGTTATTGAAAGAAGAAAACTTGTGTGTTACTAAAAAAATGATTAAGTATTCGTCTTCGCAGAAGATTCATTACTTAATAGAGAGAAACATTCGTGTTCAACTTGCCCCATTATTATCTTTTCCAGATTCACCATTAAAATTAATGGCGCCCATTTATTACTTTCAGTGAGAAACTTTCGGTAATTTATCAGATTTCGCTATCATAGGATCGTGGTAGCTCAATCAAAGCAGCAAAAGAGTGAATAGTTTTAGCTGCCTTTTAAAAAGCAATGCGTTGTACGGCAAATTTCTCATAAAAATAATACATATTTTTAGAAAAGAGGACCACAGTGTCCCCATAAAAAATATTATAAACGCTAATAACATATTGCACCAGTAGAAGTTAACCTTAAATATCAAAAATTGTTTTAGCTAAATAATTATTTATATATTTGATAGTATAGGAAAAACTTAAATTTAGTACCGAATTTTTGAAATTTTCGGTTATATTCCAATTTTTGTAAAAAAAAAAAAAAAAATTAAACACCATTTAGGAATTGAATTGGAGTTCTTGGAACTTTACACAGAGAAAACCAAGGAATTGATATGTTATTAATGTGTTATTATTTGATTCTAGAAATAGAAAAAAAAATGTGTTTTAGAACTCTTTAGGAATATACATACAGCACAAAAATTTATGATTAAAAATCAGTTTTTCCATTGTTTTTATTACTCTACAATATAACATAGATATGAGAAAAGTAATGCAAACATATATCAAATATGCAAATTTTACACTTACATAAAACGTTTTACCAGCTGCAAAAATGGAGAACAAAACAATAGCCATCTGCAAAAACTAGAAATTAATGTTACATTCATAAATATTTCCTTCATTTCCAATCGAACAGGATTTATTCAATGCAGTATCACTACTCAACTGCATTTTCCTCGCTTTTACATTTACCAACTAAACTGTGTGTTTTAATCAGAAGCCGTAGATTTGAAACAAGAAACTCTTCTCCCCTTGTGATATGAGTTATAAGAGAATTCTAGATTCTATTTAAGATGAATGGATTACAGCAATATATTCCGAACTTATACGATAGGTGGAACTGTGATTGGTAACCGCATGAGTCAGAATATAATTTTACATATAATTCACATAAATAATATTTAGTTGGGGCTGTGTGTGTGTGTGAAGACGAAAGAGAATAACAGTTTACAAAGAAAAAATATTTCGTAAGATCTTGATGACACAAATACAAAATCGCAAACCGAAGTTGTTTTGACATAAGGTTTCATAACATCTAATGAAATAGTCTTTCGCGCGCTCTCCTAAGATTTTTTTCTCCCCCTAAATTCCCTCGTGGCATACTAATAATTGTTTTATTCCTTGTCTCGTTGAAAAAATACGCTCTTTGCTTGAGTCTATATTTTCTAAAATTTGTTACCCTTTCATATTTAAACTGAGACCTTCTGTGTAATTCCCAATACACACACACAGACTTTCAACCTTCTGAGTGAACTGGTTCCAAAGAGGCAAGTTCTTCAATATGTCTTGCGCTTGCGCATGCATTTCTATAAGCTCATTAAATGTCAGTTTCTGATTGTGGGAATCCATCAGTTCTTGAGCGCCATCACTATCCACTTAATTTATTTTTTCTTGGCAAGATCGACAGCTTCTTCAATCATATTACAAATCTGAGTATATATAATACATATATAAAACACGATATAACAATTTTAACATGTATTAACAATCGCATAAACGCGCACTCCATTGATAAGAAATAACACAGAATAAATTATTTTGGTTAAGCATCCATTCCGCACGATACGTCCAAACGTCTACATTAGCTAAACAGGAATCAGAGAGTGATAATTGTGTTACAATTGTGTAGTTGCCTAGTTGTGTAGCGCGGGAGCAATATACGAATCGACGATATTTAAAAATCGAACTCCAGATTCACGTATGTTAGGGTATTGAAGTCGAGGTATTACTGTATAATCATCCAGCACACACAGTTGATAAGTTCCAAAAATGAAAAGGTGTCCCATTTTTTTTTTCATATTTACTTGCTATATTTAAAGAATAACAGAAAGTATTTACAAGTATGTTTACAGTGTATGTAACAAAATTATACTGTATATTTATTTTTGGAGTTACGTAACATTTAATATCTGTATGAATTTCAATCAATATCTGACTTACCAATGTTTGTAAAATCAGCATTTGTGTAATATTTATAGAGAAGAAGAATATCAGTAGCATTACCTTTACAAAAATATCCAAAAAAGAGATAGTATTAAAAATGCTATTTTTAGGATCTATTTCTAACTCTTGATTTTTCAAATTGAAATGTATATCAATGTAATCCTACGATATCCATAAACTTCTTTAAAATAACATCGAATCACATCGTGAATGATAATGACGAAAGCTATAATGATTTGTGGATTTTAAATATTTCGAAAATATTATTTTTTTATGTCATTGTGTTTCATATTTTTTCTGATAAAGTTTTTTCAAACCATATATATATATATATATATATATATATCATTCACATTATACATGTATCGTTTTCCATAAAAACTTCTAATATAATATGTATCAGTACAATATCATATAAACGATGGTTGTAATTTCATTGTATTTTTTTCCAGCGTAAATGAACCTCAACTCGACAAACACTATATTTTTCGAATAAATTTTTAAATCTTTTCGCATAAGACTATTTTGGAATGAATTTTAGTTATTTTAATAAGGTTTCCAATGCATTTTCATAAATAATAATTTAAAACTAACAACTTTACTTACTCTTTCGAATGACAGAAAAATGTTTCTATAAATCTAAATTAGATTTTAAGTAAAATCTTAACTGAAACGCTAAAATCGGGATTTAATTTAAAAACTTACCAGTGAGAAAATATTACAAATAATTGGAAATAAATCTACACCAAATGAGTTTCAATAGCTCTTCTATATTTAATTAAGTTCGTCAATATATATGGTTGAAACATAGGATAGAATGTACATATGAAATCATGGTGATTTTTCTTTTAGTTCGATAATACTCTTCCTAAGAATATTTTCTTAAGTTAAAACTCTTAATGGTTTTATTTTTTGTTTTCCGTTAAATTGGTCGTAAATTGTCAAAAAAAAAATATCAAATTTCTGCCATTGAGAAAGTCAAATCTTCATTTTAACTCAAAACACATTCTAAAAAGCGCTAATCAGCCACATTGCGTTTAGAATATTATGTTTTTGCATAGGCTATGAAAATATTGGTAACTCTTTGCGCTACTTAAATCAAATAGTAAAGAAATATACAAAAGTAGTTAATGCATCACAACTAAATAACTGCAAGTGTTGGTGGGTCGGACCGCAAGGCCAAATAAGGCAATGTTCAGAAAGTGCGCTGTAGTATGAGTGGCTTATATGAGTTTCTAACATTATAAGTAAATGACAATGCTTTTAAATATTGTGACATACTGGCTGCTGATATAATAAATAAAGAAAACTTTTCCATAAATATTGTTAATTTTACAGACATTTCATCCCTTCATGCAGATGGAACTATGCAAAAAAAGGTTGCTGGAGATGAAATATTGAATGTCATCGTAATGTTGATTGATTTTATCCTATATAGAAACAACTAGTTATCTTACCATTGTGTGTAAGGGAAAGTTCAGAAAAACTCCGTCATCAACATAATATAATCCCTATAACGGATAAGTACGTAAGTCATTTACTGTATATAATTACCAAAACTTTGAATAAAGCGGTCAAAGTAAGCGTTTTGAACAAACTAAAGATAGAATTGCTGACAGTAACTCTTATAAATATGCCAGAATGTTCAAGACCACACAGTTGCCACGTTTCGCCTTGAAGTCAAATATGACTGACTGTCTTACCGCATCTCACTAACTCTTATTTCCTGTGTTATGTATATATTTTTTTTGAATTCCTGTTTTGTCCCTACGTGTTTGCTTACATGTATGTTTGTGAAGAGTATTTTCACTCTGACGAATGGTGTTTTACAACGAGTTTGTGTTTCTTACTTATATGTATGTGTGGGAATTTTTTCACTTTGACGAATAATCTATATAACGTGTTTCTTACGTTGTGTGTTCTTGTGAAATATTTTCACTCTGGGAAGGATGTTTTATTACGTGTTTGTGTTTTTTACTTGTATGTTTTGTATGGAGTATTTTTTCACTATGACAAATGATCTTTTACAACTTGTTTGTGTGTCTTACTTGTGTGTTTGTGAAGAGTATTTTCCCCCTCTTACGAATAGTGGTTTAGTACGTGTTTGTGTTCTTACTTGTATGTTTGTGTAGGGAATGTGTTTTCACTGTGACGAATGATCTTTTACAACTTCTTTGTGTTTCTTGCGTGTTTTTGAGAAGTATTTTCCCTCTGGCGAATGATGTTTTCTGCTACAGCTAAAATAATAATTTACAGACAATATAATGAAGTGCTGTTTCAAAATATTGATTCCATAGCATAATACGGTAAGATACTGTTAAATACTTTATTAATTAAGATAGAATTCTGTTAGAACTAATTAAATAAGAAATTTACTTTTGAGTAAATATGCTTCTCTCTTATCAATAAATAGCGTTGGGCAGAACATTTTCTAAAGGACGAAATGTGAATTGAAAACTCATCGTAGGCAAATGAATGTAATGAATGTCGGCATTAATTAAGGAGCGAAATGAAATTAAATTTTTCCTCTCTTTACTTTTCAATTCAAGCGAGAAAGGACAGATATAATTTGATTGAACAAAACGTGAAATCCTCTACTCATATTCTGTCTTCTACTTAAATAGATTTTAATAAAATCCCTCACTTTTCATTTAAGGATTAAGTATTTTACTGAATATTTGTATAAATCTATATGACGTCTTCGTTAATGTAGGAGCACAGCAGTAATTATAAATATTACTCATGCCAGAGAAATAATGTTGTTTGTAACAATAATGAAAATCAAATTCACAGTTCCAACGCGGTTCACAATCATAGTGACACCTGTTTTTAAGAATTAAATTGAATGGAACGATATACTTATTAGAATTTTGAAAATTAATTTTTAATTATCGAGAGACACAGTTACCTACCTCTGATTATATTTTATCTTCCGAGAAAAACACATTAGCTATGCATACATCTTAATTTTTAGTTTCTAAATCAAGCATTGAATTTTATGATAACTTGTTTCCTCACTGAAACGTGCTTTGCACTATAACTAAGATCTTGATTTAATAGGGGGGAAAATGTATAAAACTGTATGTGCTGATATAAAAACTGAATCTAGAGAGAAGCTCAGGAAATAGAAATTGCAGAAGAAAGGAAAAGAAAGGTTGATGAAATATTTTCAAAATTTAATTACTTGTTAAACGTTTTACGTCATTACATGCAAACTACACGCATTATGTAAATGTCATGAAAACTGAATATTCGATTAAGAACCTAAAAACTGGGATATGCCGGTGTGTTATTTCCAAACACATTTCATAATAACAGATGAATAATCAATTTATAATATCTGGGAAACTATCGCTTTTACAAAATTATTTTTTGTAGACCTTGTTTGTAAAATTTGAAAGACCGAATAAAATGCACCGGAGTACATACTAGTTAAGGGAGCTAAATGATAATAATCCTATGCATCCAGGACTTTCTGAAATTGGCAGAAGGCCGACCACTCCCTGTCATATTGCGGTTTTCGACAACCTGATTGAAAAGAGTGACAACATTCGCTACATGTTGTGTGCTCATTGTTTCTTCACCATAAACTTCCACGATTTGACTGTGAATGTCAGATGCGAATGCATTCTTCGCCTATAAAAATCAAATCACGGCTCGCATTTTCAAACAAGACCCATTTCCAAAGTGTCTTACCATTTCAAACGTGCCGAACCGTATGAGAACTTTCCCTACCTACCCGCTAACCAGCTGTATGACCATTAACGCCATTTATCTCCACTCTGGTGAAACAAAATTTCCCCACAATACGTAGTTTTCAAATACTACTAATTGTAACTTTTTTTTATGATCATCCTCCATATAACAATACTTATTATTATCTCATTTTTAACTAGCAATTGGTGGTCACTGTAACCAAGTGTTCATACTCTCGTACTCTTAGCCGAAGAATCGTAAGCTGGAGTCATTGGGCTCCTGAAGAATTACTGTGTAGATGGGCTGGCATGTTCTGGAATCTCAAAATCCTCACTTTGGCATGGTATTTACGACAAGAGATTGAAGAGCCAGCCCAGGTGTCATCCACTTAATTTGATCGAGATTCAAAGTTACGATGGTCATCGCGAATGTCCCTCGTGTTTCATTAGAGTTCAATATTAGTAAAACTTAAATGAAATCTAACCAGTAATTGATCTCTTTAAGAAATGCCATTTTTTGCAGAAAAAAATGAAGTACAATAAACCCTTACAAAACTGGACGCCACTTAATCTACACTGACAATTGAATAAAAACCATAATTCATAAATGCAAATAAAAAGGCTGGATTATGCTCTAACTAGTTTTCTGCTCTACAGTATTTCGTGTACGTACGTCTTGATTTGAATTTTCTCTTGTACAAATTTTAACATTTCACTTTGTCTTATATAATCTTATATATGTATTTTCATTTTTGCTATACAGCTTATTTAGAGAGAGCTTGAAAATTCTGTATGAATGAAATAGGCCCCCAATTAGTTCAAGTTAATGTGGTTCCATTGTATCACAGGAACAGCGTGAAAAGCAAGATTTCGCATAATTTATACCTTGAGTTTGTTG
Organism: Trichonephila clavata; assembly: GCA_019973975.1. Classification (NCBI taxonomy): domain Eukaryota; kingdom Metazoa; phylum Arthropoda; class Arachnida; order Araneae; family Nephilidae; genus Trichonephila; species Trichonephila clavata. The sequence goes on from BMAO01010012.1 coordinate 18,915, forward strand.
TATGGCCGTTGATGGGTGAGCATTTGCTTATACTTTTGATTTATCAAAAAAGAATGAAAATCAACTAAAAGAAAAATGTATTATTCAAATGTCCGAATTCATAAATATATTTAAAAAGTCAACATTGTGTAAATTAAGAGCTTTCAGGGGATATTTCTTCAAAAAATATATTCATTAAAGTACTAATTTAACATTTCTATAAAAACGAAATTTTAAATTAGCAATTTTTATTTGATTGTGGAATGGAAACTTCCCATCTCTTTTTTTGGTATTTCACTTGAGAGTATTTTGCACCGCTAGCTAGTCTGATTTTCCTTAAGAGCTTTTGATATATCTCCGGAATATAGTTCTAATTCTTTCCGACTACGTGTATCACATTTTGAGAAAAATGAAATCTGAAACATGAATAAAATAGTCATTCAAACACTTCGTTGTTGCGGCGTGATTGTGCTATGTAACAGAAGAGGAACTCCCCCGCCATCTATCATCATAAAGAGGAACTTCTATCGCTTTCGAGAGAAAAATATCTGACAATTTGTGTTTAGTATATGTACGGAAAATAATATATATTGTAAAGAAAAATTTGTCAGTAAATTTTTGTGAGCATGAACTTTCGTTTTCACAGAATCTGTTAGAAAATATTCTACTATATAAATGATAACGAAAACAATAATTTACCTTTGAAAATCTGTGATAAAAAGTTAGAATTTCCTTAAATTCCTAAATAAAAATACTATAACAAATCTTGCATTGTATATCATCACATTAGGATAACCTACAGCATTTCATTCATTCACGTTGAATGTAGTTCAAATAAAATTATACTGCAGAGCTCTCTATTTCTTTGTGTGTAATATATATATATATATATATATATATAATAAATTTAAGAGAAATAATGGACATATAAGATTTACAGAAGTATTTTACAAATGTGAGAAAGCTTAAAATTCAGAAATAGCAAGCCAATGATATTATACAACGCAAACACACACACACAAATTGGTATGAAATATTTGCGAATATTTGAATTAATTTACCAACAAAATGCAAAATTAATAAAGAAAGTCAAACAAAGTTTAAATAATTTAGATGAAGATACAAATAATGCGAAATGAATTATTTATTCTTTAAAAAATACGAATGTAATATTTCTTAAAACTTTCTTCCAAAAAAATTAGTATTTAGAAGTTGTAAGCACATAATTTTATATTAAA
>BMAO01010013.1:0-22940 GCA_019973975.1 Trichonephila clavata
CTGCTGATTGGCTTATCTGGAATAAAGAAAATTAGTGGAGTTTTAATCTATAAGCTTAGATGCACAGAATGGACTATACTCAATTGAAAAATATCAGAAATTGGATTTTCGGTAGACCTCTGAAGAAAAGGTTTCGAATTTCGTGATTTTTTCATTATGTTTGTTATAAAAAGTAGAAATATTTTGAAGTTTGCTGTAATCGTAGTCCATTTGGTGCGTCTATATATGCTTCGATGAAATATTCAATAATTATAGATATTTCCTTTTAAACCTCTACAAATTTATATGAACGTATATTTGCATAGAAGGGTCAGTTGTATCAAGCCCACTGTCACAATAGGCCTAGTCTACGATTGCCAACTCAGCGCTAAGAACAGCTCTCTTTAACATTTACTTCTTTATAACGACTTAGAATTTTGAAAAATCAGTTCACCACTGTATTCTAGACATGTTAAAAAAGTAATTTATGGATTTTTTTTGATTTTTGAACCCATCACATGGGTGAGCCCCCTTAAATCTGTCAAGGCACAAAGACCTCTCATTTTCGTTGTATGTTGGCTTGGAAAGGGGAGCCATAGTGTGACGTTGATAAGCACACTCCTTCCTCAAACAGAGCATATTGTACATGCACTTACTCAAATGCTTCTGATGATCGTTTTGTTCGAATTGTTTCCCTCGATTCTGGCATGAGGATGAGTAGACAGACAGACATGAAGAACTCCTCCTCCATATGCAGGAAAAAGACAGGACTCTGTTCTCTGACCGGGGAAGTATCCACTCCCCGCAAAACGACTGACCAGCCTCAAAGCGATGAAGGGGAGAAGTCCGGCTACGAAGTTGCACAGCAACAGGATCAAGAGTGTGAAGAGTTGCACATAAAATTCTCCATTTCCAGTGCCGGGAATGTTCAGAATTGTTTATGAATTCCTAAATAAAATCAATAATATCTCTATTTATAAAAAGGAAGAATTCAAGTGTATTTTTGAGACGTACAGCGAACGAAAAGACTTATATACTTAAAATTTGGTTCGTTGAAACTATGGGTGATGATGTCATGCATCTTGAAATATTCAAAATTCAAGCTGAAGCTATTTTGGTACACTTGTAACTTAGCTATCAAATACGATTACAATCTTTTCACCATTAACTCTTTGTAAGGGCCCCGTGGAAATTATACTTCCCACCAACTTATTAATTTTTTTTAATGTTGATGGGATGGGGGGGGGGGTTATTTTCCAATCTATGATTTGTGCCACTAAAATAGAGCTAGTATGACGACCTATTTCAGGATTTTTAAGACGCAAAGGCAAAGGACAAACCGTAAATTTCCTATGCAGCAAAAAAAAAAAAAAAGTATTCCCATGACACGCGATTGACTTAAGTGGGTGACCTTATGTGTGTGCCCCAATTAAAAAAAACCATATAAATATGCCGTTTGTACTATACTTAAGCACATGAGAGGAAAACAAGATACGTTTGTGTAATTTGCAACGTGGCACTGTGTTAATTTTTGTTTTTTGAAATTTTATGGGAGGCATTATGTTTTAATTCTTAAATCTTTTAACGCAAAATATATATAACTTATATATAGTTCCTCTTCTAGATCTTAGTATTTGCAAATTATATTTAATAATTATCATGTGATACGACATAAAACGAAAAGCAAAACATAAGATGTCCTACCCTTGAACAGCTTCCAATGGGTAGTGGGAAGCATGCTTTCAACCAAAAAAAAATGTCTTAAAAATCAATTTTGAGAATTTTGAATCAGTTTTGAATTTCTTACTGTAAATCAAAATCGCAATCCAAAGAAATATTTTAACATAACATTAGTAGAAATAATAAATTATAGTTAAAAAAAAACTAAAAAACACCTTTTTATAGTTAATTGAAATAATTTGTATCTTCATCTTGTAGTCACCAAATCTGAAAATGGGAAATCGTTAATGCTGATAATCCTGATCAGAACAATGGGACAAAATTTTTAAATTATTTTATTGTTATCGGTCCTGGATAAGTGAGCAAAATTTCGATTTAATCGGACCTTTTAAAGTGGGTAATATTTGAGTTAAAAGATTCAGTTACATACAAGTGAAGCTTATAAAATGTTGTTAAAAAAGGTCATATAAAGGGTTAAGAGATCAAATTTTAGTTAAAGAAATTTTACCTAGTTTTGAATGTGTATATAAAAGCTCTAACTTTTTAGGACATTTTTCATACATTGGAGAACAAAGACTAATGTGTATCCAATGTAAAATCAATTATAAATTTTAAAACTATATTTTGTTCCATCATTGAACTAACAAACGTGTCTCTTACGCTTCTTTCGAGCACTTGTTACAAACAAAGCTTTATAAAACGCGCTCATGCATCTTTGAAGAAATTCATTTGATGCCCCAATCTTTAATAGATTGGTACGAATTTTTGCCACATGAGCATCGTTCATTGATGTTTTCGCATACTTTAATTAGGGATCTGCCTGGAGCTTCCCGATAAAAATATCAAGACTTTTCCAGCTAAGATATTTAAAATTTGTAGGTCGGTTGACTTGGTGTTTACTTTGACGTACAGATAAAAAAAATAGTATTTACGTATACCAATGATTCTCGAACTTTTTTTTGTTGTAAAGCACCTTTAACGATTCCAAAATTTACCGGCACACTAACAATAATATAATTTTAAAATAGTTTTACTCATTTGTAGTACAATATATGTAAAACAGTTTATATGATAATTATTTTTCAGTGTTAAATAATATTTTTTTTCTCTAACGGGGCTGCACATTGGTATTTTAACCTTTGCAGACTTAGAACATTCCCCAGGTAGTATCACTTTTAAGCGAGTCACCATATAGGCGATACCAATTACCGCATATAATTTTGACTTTCAGTTTACTCCCCAGAGAGAGACACCTGAGATGTTGACGGAACGAACCTGTACTAAAATTTAATTTTTCAGAGAGCATCCAAGCCAAACAGATACTCTAGGGATCTTTTACATGCCGTATAATCAATCATATGACATCGACATGGCCACTGTCGATTTTCTGCATCATGAAAATTCACCGACTTGGACCGGGGTCGAACCCCAACTTTGAGTGCAGAAGGCCAGCGACAAACCAGCCATGCCACCCAGCCGGCCGTGTTAAATAACATAATATAATATATACAACAAACTATTTATTGAGTAATTAATTACAAATTAAATGATAAGAAAACACATTTAATGCCTAATTTGAGCTTGAAGATTTATGATAATTTCGTTTATATTTTTTCGCAAAAATGATAATGCCACTCTTATTTCGTCATCTGCATTTAAAAGCTAGATTTGTTTTTCATTCTTATATTTTTTAAATGCTGAAAATCCGAATTTATACAAATAAGATGCAGAAAATTCTAACAATATTTTTAATGCTTTTTTTGATGTTATGAGATAATTGCCACTAATTTTAATCCAAAATGAATTAATTGACTCTTCCGAATGTTTTGAGATTAACTCTCGATTATTACGGAGATAAATTAGTTTGTTTTCTTCATTCAGTTTAATTCATATACAGATGAATCCATTATTACAAATGTATTACGAATCTAATCTAATTTTTTTATGTACATCTATCCGCAAAAGAAAAAGTTCAATATACCACGAATACCCTAGTTTATTTCCATAAAATCATCGAATGATTTGGTTCTGAATTTTATTTTTTTTCTCAGAGTATAATTAATAATTTGAAGAAAAAATTGGCGGCGCACTTCAAGAATTTGGCGGCACAGTGGTTCAGAATCACTGTATTAAACAATTTATAGTTTCGTCGAAACAAGACACAACCAAATGCCGCGATATAGATCTGGTAAAGAAACCCATTCCCGCGCACTTTCAAGTACAGTTATAATAACAACCATCGCAGAATTAGAAAAATCCCACGATTATAATGATAATAAATTTCGATGTTTCGGTCACTATTAGGGTATTGTGTTTTAGAGCTAGCTAAAAAATTTCTTAGGTTTCTAAATTTCGTTGAGAAACTTTAAACCTCAATACTAAAAATATTAAAATACATTACAACTTAATTACAAAGAGTAATAAAACTCTATCAATATTGCTATATTATTTCAAAATTCAAAACTTACGTCAAAGATGTGCTGTCAAATGCAGAACACTTGGGTTATGAAAACTTACGATTCACTACGCATCTTATCATTTAGCGGAAGGGTGTAAGTAACCATCTGATGTATCGAACGGTGAAAATAAAGTTGAAATATTAGCTTATATAACATTTAATAAACTTGCTCAAAGATAAAGTAAAGGGTAGCTCATTAAGCGATAGATTTTTCTTTTTGCTTCTTTTAGAGTGAGGGTTCATGCTATAGATACTGGGTAATATTTTAAGATTGAAAGCGATAATTCTCTATTCATTGAACGGAGCCTCTGTGATTTACTCTTTTTAAAAAAATCTTTGAAACGCCGCCCAATTCTGAGAAAAAATCGTTGCATTTTTGGTAACTTCAATATAAGGCTTTCCAATTTATTTTTACAAGTAAATTCATTTATATTGGTGGCAAACATTTTGGTCATATAATCATATGGTGGGTTTTCTTTTTCATGTTATAGTTACTAGGTATCACCGAAAATAAAAATGGAATATTTTGTTCACATTGTATTCATGCAGGTGAATTAGTTTAATTTTCAACTGATTTTCTTGAAAATTTTTTTTTGAACCAGCTTTTTTAAATGATGCAATAGTTATAAAATATACTTATAAAACAGCTGTAGTCTTAAAATATTTAAGAATATACCTACGTGTAAGTTAAATTTCCCTTTGTCTGGAAAATCAGTTTCTTGATACATGGCGAGAATTTGGTCTAAAAATTTTCTAAATGGAATTTTTAAGTATGTATTTACTGTACAGAACAATTTTTTAATTTGTTGCAAACATATACACTGGAGTGCCATTGAATTAGGGATACCAACCTAGCAACGAGTTGGGCCTCCTCTGACCTTGATAATGGCTGCCACAAGACGAGGATTAGATTAAACAAGTTTTGGAAACTTTCCACGAGAATGACTTGCCAAATATCGTCTAAAGCTGTCCATAATTCAGTAAGGTTCGTTGATGCTGCGTGAAGGCCTTTCACGCCTTGTTCCAAAACTGACAGTCTTTTCTCTCTCTCTCTCTCTCTCTCTCTCTCTCACACACACACACACACACACACACACACACACACACACACACACACCACACACACACACACACACACACACACACACACACACACACACACACACACACACACACACACACACCAACACACACACACACACACACACACACACACACATATTGTAGAAGGTTATGTAATACGAAGAAACTATATTTCCTACTAAGTATGTTCTCTTTAAAACTTTTGTCTGGACATGTATAGATGTACTGTTGAATATATGGTATCCAATATCTATACAAATAGATAAAATTGAAGTGTCTGTTTGTAATTTCAAATTTGCAGCTTTTTACTAAATGCATTTAAAGGTATATACGGTTATCAAAAAATAAATTTTTAAAATTTTTCTCTGTCGGGTCTGTCTGTTTGTTCCGGCTAATCTCGGGAGCTTCTGGATCGATTTAAAAAATTCTTTCACCAATGGAAAGCTACATTATCAGCGAGTAACGTAAGATATATTTTATCTCCATATTCCTACGGGAACGGAAACTATGCGGGTAAAACTTTGACGTTGCTTACTACCCGCCAAGTTGGCGCAAAATTATGCATTTGGTCAATAATGGAAATTTTAATAAAAATTTTCTCACATTTGTAACAAATAACTGAAACATAGTGTAATTTAGCATTTTTACAAAAAGCAGTTTATATATGGTTTTTTACTAAACGTCTAACGTTTAATAAAAAACTCAATGTCAAACTCAAACTTTGAGAAATATCGCCAAGTTGGCTTAGAAGTTCTCTATTCCGACAATCCCAGATATTTTAATGCAAATTTTCTCCTACGTTTTAAAGAGGGAAACAAAATAAAATTTTAGCGAATTGCACGCGCGTGATATTCAAAATTCTATGGATATATTAATTGACAGTTTCATAAAAAGTTTTGATTACTTTAGTAGTTTTGATTAGTTTGATTAGTTTTGATATTATACAATATTCATATTTTGCAGAAAATTTTTCACTTATACTGAACCTAGATATTTTACATGGAGGTACTACTTTGAAGATATACTATGGAGGCATCCGTACAATGTCACTCGCCGAATAAAATTAGGGAGCTTTACGCAATACTTATTTCACATTTTCGGTCTTTCTAATCCTCTAACCTTTTAAAATAAGTACAAAGACTACATGGCGGAAGATATTTTGCGACGAAAAACACCCAAATGTGCCTTTCAATGAACACATCTACAACGAAATACAAAAAAGGTTTTCAGAATGGTTAGGAAGAAGCTACATGATTTTGGAATGATTCGCCCTAGACGTGTCGACGGAAATGGCTTCGATAATGAAATTATTTGAGAACTACGATTTTATAGCTTTGCAACATCAAGTAACAGAATGTATCCCTAAATTAACTCCAGAACAAAGTCACGTTTTCCAACAAGTGCTACGCAAAATAGAATCCGGCTGTGGTGCTTTCATTTTTTCTCGAAGCTTCTGGAGGTACAGGAAAAACATTTTTACTAAACTTATTATTAATGTCCATCAGAAAAACCTAGAAGATAGCAGTTGCTATGGTTTCTTATGTTATAGCCAAGGGTCGTACTGCACATTCCGTTTTAACATTATCGCTTAATCTTGCATTTGAAGATTCATTCATCTGAAATTTCAGAAAAAATAGCTCTCAAGGCTGGATGCTTCCAAAATGTAAGCTTTTAGTGTGGGATGAAAGTACGATGTCTCACAAGAAAGCTATAGAAGCGTTAAATCGGACTCTCCAGGATTTACGAGATAGTACAGATATTTTAGGAGGAATGATAGCTTTATTATATATTAGCTGGTGAATTCAAGCTTATGGGGAAAATTTGAAAAATTCAGTCTGAAAACGAATATGAGAGTGTATGTTCATAATGACGTAGATTCGGAACATTATTCAGAGACGCAATTGAAAATCGGTTATGGATGTTTGGACGCAAATGCTGGAGGTTATATTTTACTTTCAGAGAACTTTGTAATGTAGAAGAAAATAATGTAAATCTTTTTGCTCAAATTTACCCGGGCTTGCAACAAAATTTAAATTGGGTTCAGTGGTTGCGCGCAAGATCAATATTGGAGCCTAAGAATGACATTGTCCATAAAATCAACATTGAAAACTTAAGCGACGTGCGGGGGAATTGAAGAAATATTTATCAATGAATACAATCATGGATAAAGAACAAAGTATTTCATATCCCACGGAGTTCTTAAATTCACTTGAACTTTCGGGTGTACCCTCACATAAACTTCAATTAAAACTAAATGTACCATTTATGCAAAATCTCGATGTTCCTCGATTATGTAAAGGAACGAGGCATTGGACCATAAAACTGAAGCAGAATTTACTTGGTGCCAATATTTGAACATATGTCATGCAAAGGGATAGTGTTATCATACCCCGAATTCCAAGTATCCCCACTGACTTACCGTTTCAATTCAAACAAGTTCATTTTCCAGTTTTACTGTTGCTATTAACAAAGCTAAAATTTCAGGCAGCAGGGGTGCATTTGGAAATGCAATGCTTTTTCAATGGCCAAACTATATGTAGACTGATCGGTGTGTCCAATGCCCAAATCTTCCCATATTTGCAACTGACGGAAGAACTGTATAATATGGTATACAGTAGCCATCTTAGAATAATATTCTCTTTTAATTCTTTTAAAGAGGAATTATGTATTAAACGTAGATACTTTCGATTTTTAAAAATATTAATAGTTTAAGTTATCGAATATTTGTTGTTAATTATTATAATGAATTACATTTTCAGTTTTTTTAAACTAAGCTCAATTTTAGAATTTTTAAATTTTATTGGTTCCAGTCAAGCAATAAAAAATTTACCATATTATATTACTTACTTTCTAATGATAATGATTACGACTTTGACAGTTATTTAAACACATCAACGCGAGTGGAGCCGCGGGTAAAAGCTAGTCTGTAAATATAAAGGAGAAGAGTGACTCTCTCACTCATCACGATATATCGGGAATTTTTTCATCGACAGACCTGAGATTTGGTAGGCATATTCTTTTCATAGAGTAAAGATCCGCAAAGAACGAAATTTTCAAATATCGAACCCAAGATAAGTATTCCCAGACTTGAAATTTGGTAGACACGTTCCTTACAGGGAGTAAATATCCGTTACAAAAGAGGCTTTTTGCGAAAATCAACCCTTAAGGAGCGTTACAGATAAATATTACTGTTTTTGAACTATTAGATCTTCAGACGGGAAATTTGGAAAGCATCTTTCCAGGAGTAGAGCCCAACTGAGAATTGGTTTTGAGAAAATCGACTCCTCGAGAAAATCGGGATTTATGCTAAGGTGTATTGATAAAAAAATTCTCGTTTATATAGAAAATATATAAATAATTTTTTATTCTAATATAGAAAAAGAATATTTCTTTTATAAAAGTTGAGTTCAAGGTGATTTTTCTTGTAGGGGGATGGAGGTTTGTAGCTTTAAACCTCTTAGTGAGCTTGGACATTCCGCCCCAATAGCTGTCCTTCGCTTCCTAAGGTGATGTTAAAACTAATTAAGTCATATATGAAATGATAATCTCAATAATAATTTTTTACCGCCAATCCGGTAGAGTAGTGAGCGGCACTGACTGCTGTGCTGTAAGGCTTGGGTTCAAATCTAGGAAAAAACATGGATGTTTGTAAATGTATAGTTGCCTTTGCGGCATGGAGGTTCTCTAAATGGTTGTCGAGCTGCAAGTCCTTTCGTGAGGTTGGCGAAAGCGAAAGGTGAGGTGGGATGCTCAGGACCACACTCAGGGAGTTCACCCTCAAAATTGGAACTGAAATGAGCCCCTGTCACCTGCATGTTGCTCAAAAGCTACGGCTAACGACAGATATACAATCTAGCCCTATGCCATGATGAATTTTGTAGGCCTCGATCTAACACCATCAGACAGGTGGCATTAACAACAACAGCATAAAAAATTATCATATCATTGAACAAAATAAGAAATAAAGAAAAAAAAGAAGAAACTCTTTACATCATATAAAATGTTGCTTAAGAATTTATAAAACGTTGATAATTCACAAGTGTTTAGTAAATGTTTTTCTTCTTTAAATAATGTCATCCCGATTTTTGAAAACCTTTTTCATCCTTGACATAAAAAAAAACGCAACACTTTTCGTTTTTTTAAAGAGAGGATTCACCTGATAAATACTCAGACAAAAAACTTTGTGTAGATAATACTCTTACAAAACTCTACTCCCCACCACTTGTCAGTGAAGTACCTTTTCGAAAGTGATAGATACAAAGAAAGAATCGACTGTGTATCCACAGACTTACCTTAAACCACAACTTGAGATAAGAAGCTTGTCGATTCACTTTTTAGCGAAAACATCTCTTTGCTCGGAGGCAGAATCTGTAAGACAATGTAAAACTTTTTTAACATTGTTTCTTAAATGCTACGACTGGAAACAATACATATTAAACATATAATGCATATAATCTTCTATTTCTTTTAATTTAAGGTATCTGACTATAGTTACGACAATTTTTTTTTAAAAAAAATGGAGATATGGGGATTTTTTGTTGTTGTTTTTAGATTTGTTTAGTACGTTTTATGAAAAATATGCTAAAATTAAGAAGAGAAAAAGAAATTATTATTACTAAAATGGTAAAAAATGGGTAAAAATTGACAAAAATTAACATAAACGCAGTCCCTTCTACACCAAAGATTTATGAACAAATTTTCCATTTTTCAATTCTGATGTGTTGCTATCTTATTCTATTTTGAAGTGACCTTCAGGATAAGAGATATTTTAAGTTTTACAAAAACTAGAGCACTTTATCTTAGTTATTATATGAAATTGCTTCAAAAAACAGTGATTATATTCACATAAGAAACTGCAAATTTTGTAATATAACGTTGATTAATAAATCTGATAGTTAAAACACTTCTACTATTATACAGAATCTTTTTGTGCAATCTCTGGCCTCGTTTGCGCATTTAAAAAAAACACGTTTAAAACGCGTTTTAAAGTATGACATTATCTTGCTTAAAGTAATGACATCTGCGCTTACTGAAACATTTATAGTTTTTGTTCTATTGAAGGGAAAATAATAAATTTGGTATTTCTATAAAGCTAATAAGATGTCCTATAAAATAAAATCATAAAACAAATTTGCCAATTTCTGGCAAAATTCACATTTTAGGGTAGTCGGACACCTTAAAACAATATTAAAAAGCAAACCATTGTTTCTTTACATTTTAAAAAAATCTGCAAGACATTTTTTAAACAATAAACATGAAACATTTTATAACCAAGATGAAGGATAAAAAAATAAAGGCAAACAGATAAACATTAGTTTGACATTATTGATTTGATTTTTAATTAATTCATTAGGTAGTTTTGGTGCTTATACCTACTATCGCAATAGTGCTAACGTTCAAGATAACTCGTCAAGTTGGCCTCCTTGATTTTGTATGTGTTGTACTCACTGAACTGGCAACCATATGCTTCCTTTCAAATGTCGCCAATTCGGCTACCATATCACGTAAATACCATAATTTTTAGTTATTGTCAAGAGTATAATAATAAAGTGTGCACAGAGGCTCAAAGTCTTCACGTTGGGGTAGTGTAGAAGGGGGGTGCCAGCTGAGGTGTAGTCCTTGTTACTTGACCACGATTCCAAATTGCTTCAAGTGCGATGTCAATAAACATTCACTTACTCATAGAGGTGGTGTATGACCTACTCTGGGATTTCTTGGCATACACGCAGTGGCGTAACGTACGCCCCACATCACGAGGAGGGGCCGGATTCTAGGGGGCTCAATGTCTATATTAAGCTATGGCTTTTCAATCCTTTGTAAGATCCAACTTGGGGCCCAAACCTGACTTTGTAGGGGTTCCTCCGTTACGCCACTGTATACACGTTCCAAATGGAGCGAAGCAAGGATGGTCAGACACCCAACGTACTCTTTTGGCGAGAGATTTGGCAATCTTCTATCTAAAATAACGACATCTACTCATGCTGTTAGTGAATCGGGTCAGTTCACAAAAGTTGATGTAATTATACTCGTATTGATGTCAGAATGTTCTTTGTTTAATACAGCATCTTGATGCTCTCTTTGAATGCGCTGAAAGTTAAAAGTTGAGAGTTACTGGCTATCAATATTTAATCATTTGGGTATTCTATAGTAATGTACATTAATTTGTAATTTCATTCTATTTGCGTAACCTGTTCTTTAAGTATCAATTTTTAAGTTGTTAGCTTTTATTATACCTTGTATGTCACCGTTTTTGAAGCGATAACTTATTTCGACGCTTTTTGCTGAAGGATCAATGTAAATTAAGCGTCAGGTTCGGCTCCGTAGTGTTCAATCGGTGTTACTCGGCTCCAGTCGGAAATCGCGCGCTTGCTCGCTAAATTTTGAATTGAAAACTTTTTAGGCACGTGTTTTTTTTCAAGTAAAAATTTCATGCACACTTTTTCTCGTGAAGTTTTATTTTCTTCATTTAAATATTACTTGCACCCACCTCCAGCGAGTGAAGAAGAGAAGAGGAGTACAAACAAAAATTTAAAAAATAACCCATTGTTTTTGTGTAGGGGATAGAAGATGAGAAGCAATGAAACTTGGGATCTATTTTTTGATTCAGTAGAAAGAGCATTTAAGCACAAAAATGTGCCAAAACAATTAAAATCCAAAATTTTAATGAAGTCCATTGACGAGAAATTTGCCAATACTTGAGATTACGAGAAAATTTAAGCACTAATTGTGAAAAAGTACAAAACCTCTCCTTTTGTTTGGATAGATAATTTTAAGAAAAGTAAACGGTTCTCTGGGCATACGTTTTCTTAGTCTTATATAGTATGGGCGTTATATAAGAGTATTTATATTATATGAATATAATATAATCTACATAAGTAATTTTCATATAAATATTTTTAAATTTTTTGATTAATTGACATTTAAATTATATATAAATTTATAAGAATTCATAATTTTTTGAAACAATACCCTTTACAGAAAATAGATGTAATAAACAAATCCACAGAGGAATGGGTACGAAAAAAAGTACTACTTAACGCCCGGTTGCGAAAATGCTGTAAAAGAAAACGTAGTACAACCGAACAATTGGATTCTCTTGTCCAGAATATATCAGAAGTTTTTACTTCTATCGTGTAGTCATAAACCCGCACACATTTTTAAAAAAATAAAGTTGTCCTGTATCAGCAATGTTTATAATATTTTCTGCATTGTTTTTTCATGTGCTTAAGTTTCCAAATCTCAATCATGATTTTTAATCTTTAGTATCCAAGTTATTTCAATCTCTTAAGTAGAGATTACTACATTTTAAAGACATGAAGACTGAGACAACAGAAACTATGTTCTACGAAAGATATCTACTAAAATAAAGTCTAAATTTAAGATAAAATTCCCCTAATACAAACAGATAAAGATGAATTACACAACATCAACAAGCTATGATTATTTGTGTTATAAACGTGTGTTGTTACGAATGTTTTGTGATTCCCATTGGAACAACTTGGGTCATTTGGCTTATTTAAAGCCCAAATTGCGCCATATGATCAAATGGCGATGGATAATTTTATGATAAATAAGAAACAAGTCTTTTTTTAATACACTAAAAATTATTTTTTGCAAGTAATAAATGTGGTTACCACAAAAAAAGAAAAAGTATAAATTACTTGTTTTACATTATTTACATACAATTAATGCAAAAATGTGGACAGAAAGATAAACGAATTTCGAAATTCTGTTTTTTCTATATCTCGTTCTTATTAAATGCGTAGATTAAAATTCTATTTCTTTTATTAAAGTTGGAATTCGAACTCTTAAAGTGGAAAATATTTACACTCGGAACAAATGAAAAAAAAAACTCATTTTCAACTAAAGAAGACTCAAAAGTTATTATCTACTCAACCGAAAATGACAACGAATGAGTTGCAATTTGAATGTTAAGGTACTTTTCAAATTGAAGTTTTTTCCATCCCCTAAATGTTCACTTCGAATAGAATGGTTCTCTATGAAACAAAATTAAAAAAAGAACCAATTTCATTTCAATTTTATTTGAATTGAATCATGTTAAACTTTTTAAATTTAGATAGAAAATAAATTAGATGAAAGCTTCCGTTTGGGATGAATCTAAAAACTGAATTACAATGAATGGAGTTTAATTTGTATGCTGATGTTACAAACGCAGGAAAAAAATTTATATTAGAATCGATGTTTTTTTCTCGTTTTTCTCAGAAGATTATTTAGAATTTTTAAGTGTATTTTTCTATTTTTGTTCGTGAGAGCACTCTCTAAAGAGTAATATTAAAAAAATAAAAACTAATCAAAGAAATGATTTATCCTAACATTATTCGTTAAGCTATTAATGGAATTCGATACTTTTGAATAGTGTCAATTAGCGAAGATAACAATGTTTACTGTGAAACACGAAATAAAGTGTTTGTTTTATTTAAAGACAGCGATAAGATTATTCTAAAGAAAATGTAGTATTTTTATTTGCAGAAACAACCTTTACCAAAACTTCTCTTTTGCAATTTATTTAATCATAATTTTTACTTTTAATTTCAAAGATTTTAGTTAGCCCTAATATTACGTCAAAATGTTTATATTATTCCATTCAAATGAGTTTAAAATAATTAATAGAAGCATTTATAAAAATGGCCAAACGGTAAAGACGAAACAAAAAACGAACACGAATTTTTTTTCAATTTAATTTTAAAACCCGTTGCCACACACAGTATAAGAAGTTAACTTTTTTTAATAGAATATGTATATTTTAAATAATAAATAAGAAAAAACATTCTGTAATAACACTGTGTCATATTCAACTGAAGGTTTCCCACAACTTACTTAAATTCTTTACTAAATGAAATAAATATGATCATTAAAAAATTATACAGTTTTTTGTCTAAAATATTTTTCACTCATGAAACGGTAGAAAATTATGGCGTCATAACACAAGGGTAACCAGGCCTTGTCTTGATTACAAAAATTCTTTATAAAATAAACGTTTAATATAATAATATAACTTTTGTATCTTTAGATAGGTCAATTTTAGTAGTTTTTATTTTTTTATTTTTTGTATACACTAAACGGTGCGAATGTTCCTTCAAGAGTGTCTCGGGAGAATATTTATACGAAAAAACTAATTTTTTGCCAAAATGGGCGTGATTCCCGAGAGGAAGCTTAATATGTGCTTTGCGAAAGGAAATCACCCATTAATGTTCAGGGTAAATCTCGATGTTGTTATGGAAACAAACTTCCTGGAGCAAAATTTAAAAAATGTTGGCATTAAATGTTTAAAGAAAAGGCAGCGTTAAGGATCTTCCTAGAAGTGGCAGGCAGAATATGAGTGAAGCGTTCGGCAATCGTTTCAACGGAGTCCGTCTAAATCAGCTTATGAATATTACATGAACTTCAAATATCGCGAACAAGTTTGGTAAGAATTCTTCATAAAAAGCTTAGGTTGCATGCTTATAAAGCGCAGAACATATACAGAGCACTTGGCAGGAACTGGTGGTAAACGTTGCTACCAGGGGAAACACTTTAATCTTTACTGAGGCAAAGAGTCTTCTAAGGAATTCATAGCAGTACTTACAATCAGAACTTTGAACGGGAACTGAACCAAAAACCGGAAAAAACCATTATTTTTGCCGGAACGAAAACTGGAACTAAACCGTAAAAGAATAAAAGTTTATTTCGGTTCAATGTATCTTCAGTCATTTTGTTACTGTAACCAACTTATCAGCATTTTCTAATTTAATGTCAACCATTTAATTATCATCATTACATGTACATTGCTTCTCGATTTTCTGTTTTGATGTTCACCAGCACTTTTCTGTTTCAGTTTCGCCTGAAACTACTTGTTTTAGGCAGATTTAATTTATTTAAATGAACTAGAAGTACAGATGTTTTTTTTTTTTAAAAATATTAGTCCAAGTTATATTTTCACTTCTCAGCATGCGATCTTCCACGATCGTTTGTATCGATTGTTTAGGTAGACCAGGCTGTGTAACATTTAAAGAACATTTGGAATAAATTACAATTTTTGAAATCCGTTGCATCCGTTCAATCTTAAGCTAGGAAACACAATCTTCCACTGAAAACAATGAAAATGAAGACCATTTAGAGATTTTTTTAAAAAAAAAGTAAAGAATTTGCAGTAAAGACAACAGAACTAATTTCAGTACACATTAGAAGATATATTAATAATTAGAGACAATTTTTATATATTAAATAAATTAATAGTCATGTTTTTTAGAGAATTATTGCAAGGTCAGGTGCACGATATGATCGTTAACCGATGAGGGTACTCATAATCGACACATTCATGAACCTAGTTGTGAAATGCGATTTTGATAACAATGGATAACACTGCCAATGCTTGCCATTTTCTGCTCCGTATCATGGAAGCTAGTTAATCGTATCAATTCACATAGTGTACCAATTAAAAAAAAAGAATAAAATTTTTGAAATTTTGATAGAATAACATTTTTTTTAATTTATGATAGAAATATATTTTTAGTACAAATATAAAATAAAATTTATTCATTCGGAACTGAACCGAAAACATTTAATTTCGGCGGACGAAAATCGAAACTGTACCAATATATATTTTTTAGATGAACCGGAACGAAAAAAATTACGGTTCGATGCCCTGGTTACAATATATCCAAACATATGAGACTTTTTCTTTGAAGGTGGTGTAAGTCTATTTTACATTATATGGTGATATTTATCACTTTCAAATTAATTATATTTGCAATTTCGGTTCTTATGTACTATCGCAACAATGCCAACTTTCAAAATAACTCGCCAAGTTGGCAACCCCGATTTCGTATTTGTCATACACGCTGAAATGGCAACTATGTGCTTCGTTTTATGTTATATCGCCACAATACGGTTATAATAATATGTAAGTATATCGTAGTTTAATTAACTACGTACATTCATATTGACAAAATGATGCAAATTTTGAAGGATTATTCGGGAAACTGTTTATAGATAAAAAGCTCATAACAGATTGCATTAACTGTTATAATTAACTAAAGTTTTGTCAAAAATAGACTTACACCACTTTTAACGAAAATGTTTTATATATGTTATTTTAAAAATTTGAGAGCACAGTAAATAAATCAAAATCATAATTAAAAAAAATAATCAAAAGACTTTGGGTTCATCCTAGTACACCAGGAGCACTCTTGTGACGGGAAAGGTAAATTGTTTAATTTAGTATATATCACACAACACGATTCATTTTTTGATAGTTCCATTAGCTCAGAGGATAATAATCAAGTGATTTGTTTCACGATAAAATTCGAACCAGAGAAGGTGTGTATGTTTTTAAATGTATAGAGCCTTCGCGTCATGGGGGCACTCTTAATATTTGTCGTGCCACAAGTTCTCTTGTAAGATTGGTGGAAGGGAAAGAGAGAGAGTGGCTGTGCCTCAAAATTGGCGTGGAACCGAGTCAAATCATACTGTCATCTGCATGATGCTCTAAGCTACAGATAACAACAGGCATACAATTAGCCTCTTGCCACGATGAATTTCCTGGGCCTTGATCTGATCTTATTGTCAATCAGGTGAGTTATTGTTACACACACATGTTAAAACAATACGACTCGATGTCAAATAAAAAGCAATACTGAAATCAAACCATTTGGAAATAAAACAAAGTCACGAAGAAAATGCGATTAGATAATAGTTAGATAAATACGTCGCAAAATGCCTTGAATGAGATAAAAGTGAAATTGACGAAAGAATTGATTAATTTTTGATTAACAGTCATTTTTTTTATATCTCCACAGGCTAATCATTACTTCTCCGATTGTTGATTTCAAAATAATAATAATAATAATTCTCAAGATACAATATGGATTATATTACAAAGTCTGAATCTGAGAGATTTATTTATATTTACCGAATAGTTTTACATAGAGAAAAAAATAATATTAAAAATAAGCAACACAAATTTTTTTTTTCTTAAGTCAATTTCTACTTTGAATGGATGAATAGAAAGTATTTTATTAACGATTAAAAATTTGAGAGAACAAGATATATATAGGGAGAGAGTGAACTAATAGTAGGAATTGATAAAAGAGCATGAATTGTCTGCATTGTTGTAACAATGCACACCTTGTTTGGCTAGTTTAACTGAAAAACTGGTTTTTGACGCCAACTTTTGTCATTGTTTTAACAGCTAGATTGTTACAATAATGGAGATAAATCTAAGTTTAAGTCGAAAACCTTTAATTAATTAATTAACCTGTAATTAATGAATTAATACTTGAAAAAACTGTATTAACATCAAGTGTCACCCCAGTAAAAGTTTAAGAAAATTTATTTGAACTTGATTGGATGAATATAAAATATTTTATAAACGATTGAAATTTGGAAAGATAAATATATATATGAATAAGTATATAGAGAGAGTGAGCTAATAGTTTAACTGAATACAAATAACGGCAACGTGAAAGAAAAATGTAACTATATGCATCTATTGCTAAATCTATATCAAATATCGCTGCTTATGTTTATTTTCACTTGTGATTATAACTCAGTCTTGAGGAATTTTTTAAAACCAAGGCTTAGGAATGAGTACTTTTAATCTTTTAATCAATAAAGAGTTTTGCAACTGAATACATACATTTCTAAAAAAAAAAAAATTTGTAACGAGCCTATCCGCGAGCTTCTATTAATCCTCTTGGGGCAAAATTATTCTTTTTAACTGCAAGTTCTGTTGTAAAAGTTTGGTGAATACCACTCCCTACAGGAGGAACTTAAATTTTTACCTTTATATGTAATTATTTTTCGAGTAATATGTAATATATGTTTATGTAAATCAAATAAATAAGTATTAGTCATAAAATTAGTAATTTTATGAAATAAACCCTTCTTTTTGATCCAATGTTTTAACAGGTATTTACTTTGGGATTAACGATTATACTCTTCAACCCTCGATTTCCGTGACACACATAGTTGCGCCCTCTCAAACGGGGCGCCACAGTTAACTCGTTAAATTCTCTCTTGATTCAAATCACATAAAGATACATTCCAAATGAATATCATTTTTTAAAAAATATTGCTTCAAAAATGCTATAGTGTTCGAATTATATGGGGCAAACCACATTTTCTTGTCTAATCTGGTAAGTGATTAACAATGATGTCCAAAACCGCTTCAGTTCGGATATATCTGCTCAGAGGTAGTGCGACAGATTGACTTTGACTAGAATTTACTCGTTTGACTGGCTTTAGTGTTTAAATTTTTCAGTTGAGAGCATTTCAGTGTGGCAGCTGGTGGTTATAATTTTGCGTTCTGCTTAACACGCGATACTTTTGCTTGCTCCTAGATGGATATTAACTCCCGAGAAAGCGCGAGTTTTAAAATAATTATTCTCAATGATACACTTCCATGACTATAAGAGAAATAGCTACTGCAGTTTGTGCGAGAAAATGAATTTTAAGAGCATTTCAAGAACTTTTAAAAGCATTTCAGAATTTCAGATAGGCGTCTACGAAAAGTATAGTGAAAATGTGAGAGCAAACGGAAAATTACTCCCAGAACTAATAAAATTCTAATAAGAAATAGAAAAATAAACCGAAGAAAGACGAACGCAGATCCATGGAAGTATTTATTGGATTATGGTGTTAAAATGAATACAACTGTACGGAAAGACTTTTGCTTGACCGTAAGGCAACAAAACTGAAGAAAAAAACAATTTCAAAATCAGAAAATTGATGAAACAACGCTTAGAAACGGCCTAAAACACTAATCATGGACTATTAATGATCGGAAGAAGGTAATTTTCAGTAATGAAACATATTTTTTTATGCAGAGATACAAATCGTGTGTAGTTAGAAGAATTGATGGTGTAACTCTGCTACCAGATCGTATCCAACAGACTGTAAAACATCCTTCTAAACAAATGTTTTGGGGGGTTTTCACACAACAAACGACACTGGAAGCTTACTACCTTTTAAAAGCCCGATGGGTTATTTCAAATACATAGAAATATTTTGCAGTAGAATGGTTCCATCCATGGACACATTTAATGAAACATTTCAACATGATTTGGCACCTTGTCACAATTCGATATTGGTTCATATTTTTATGCGAGAAAACAAAATAAAAGTGCTTCACTAGACTTAAATCATACTGAGAACTTATGGGATATTCTCTAGAATCGTTTAGCTACGATGAATTGCATGACAGCAGAGCAAATTATTAAAAGTTTTATACAAGTGTGGATTCACAATGATAAAATCAAGAACATGCGTGCTGCACTAATGAAGTCAAAGCCAAGACATATTGAAAGGGTCATTTCTACTAAAAGAGGACATACTTCGTACAAATACTGAAATTTTTAAGTCTACATAAGATATATAATGACTTAAAACTAAGATTCTCGTAAAAAATCGCTTTTATCACATTTGCCTCAATTAATTCGAACAGTATAGTTTTAAATATTAAAGAGCAAAAAAGAAACAGAATCAAAAACTCACCATTTCGAAAAAGAATCATTTCCCGAAGCTTGTTTTTCTTTCTATGCCGAGAACTGAAACCTATTTTTTTTTCTTTCTTCCCGTTTTTCGCCGCAACGCATTCGTGTCCCAAGTGATTCCCCCTGATAAGGGACAGCCTTGGAGTTCGGTCCGGGTGCTTTCCTTGCACGGCATCTGATACCCGTTGTGAGTTAAAAATATTCCATGTATTGCTTATCGTTACTTGAAGTAAATTTTATGCAATATCACTTAGCAATAAAGTAGAGAAGATTGTGCACACACAGCAACATAACTCGAGCAAATCGAAATCCGTATCACTTACCGATAAATTTGAAGTGTGTAAAAGTGTCAAAAATGTATATCTTTTTTATTTATATTTTTGTGTATTCTTTGTTTGCTTGAAGAATAGTTAGAAAACCTGTTTTGAGGATGACATACAGGTAGTAATTAAAAATAGTATGGTCGCTATAATTTATGATGAAGAATGTCTTCTTGTTTGTCAAATATTCATTGATGATAATCAACTAAATATAAAGAACCATTCAATAATGAGATTCAATTTGGTTAACCCAACATGACTTTAACACTAAACATACCAACACTTAATATACATACCTATTTTCTACCATAGAAAAACCGGTCTTTTGACCGGTTATGGTATGTTTAGTGTTAAAGTGAGGTTAGGAGAGTGTGAATCACATTCCTCCAAAGTGAAATTGCAAGACCAAGACAAAATGCACTTAACGTCATTCAAATTTCTGAAGCAATAGTAAAGTTGTGAAGTGGATATGCAAATGTTTAAAAAAACAGACAAATGGAATCTTTATAAACCAATTCATTCAGTATCTGATGTACCCACCTCGAGGACAGGAGCATACAGGTTTAGATCTGGCGAGGATTCTATCAATTAACTCATTGATAGTTGCCTGATGTAACTAACGTCAAGACACATTCACTACAGTATGCAGATCAATCACGGTTTGTGGTATTGGTTCTCAGTTCATGTCACGTTCAATGAGATCTCACAGGTTTTCGATGTGATTTAGATATGGAGAGTTTGCCAACCAGGAAATAATGTCAGATCTAGTCAGGGTGTTGAGAGTTTGCCGTGTAGATGCGGCCTTGCATTGTCTTCCTGGAAACCGTGTTGGGTCCGCTCTCTAACAAGGGAAGTACAGCAGGCTTCATAAATTGGGTGACGTAGTGGGTTGCTATTAGCCGGCCGTCAATGTGTACCAGAGGCGTCCTGTGATCAAACATGCTATTTCAAATCATGACATTCGGCGAAACTGGTTAGTTTGTAATGCTATCCAAGTCACCGTTATACTCGTTGACAGCCGTCATTCCTTTACAAACAGAATTAAGATTCATCCATGAACAGAATCCAATGCCATTCGATGATCCTGGTACGATAATCATGACACCACGGCAGGCATCTAGCCCTGTGTTAAGTGGTCAAATGTACCCCTGCTGCTGATACCCGTGCACGCAACTGTAATTCATGCAATCTGTTGTTGTTGTTTCTAGAGCCGCATGATCTTGACTGCGTCAGATTCAGGTTCACGAAATTCATCATGGCAAAGGCACCATTAGGTAACAGTACGATTTAGCTGGGTTCCACCTCCATTTTTAGAGAGAACAGCCTGGAGGAGGGTCAGGGGCCTCCCATCTCTCTTCGCTTTCCACCAACCTCACGAGAGGGCTTGCTGCTCGACGGCAATTTAAAGTACCCCCTTGCCACACAAATGCACTATACATTTACAAACATCCATGTCTTCTCCGGGATTCAAACCCAGGCCCTACGGCAAAGCGGTCAGTATCACAAACCACTATACCGGATGGGTGACATGCAATCGTTTACGTATGGTTTGGATGGGCACAGATCCACCTGCTCCCGGAGGCAACCAGTTACGGATGTCGTGTGCGTTGGTGAAAGGGTTCTCGAATAGCGAACTGGCTAATACGCCGTTCTGGCTCTCTGATGTGTGTGTGGGCATCTGTGCCCTCATTTCCTCTTCAGTGTGTACGTATACCTCCCTTGAACTCATTGCGGAACGCAACGTTTTATGGTACTCAAGTTGTGCCCAACAAGATCTACAACTGTGCGCAGAGACTTACCCAGTTGATGGAGTTTGATAATTCAGTAACATTGTGTAACGGATTCTGTTCGGATTCTTCAACTAGTCTTTTTGGGAAAACTATTCTTTAACTGTGATTTTAGTTTAAAAAAGTCTTTCCATCGACTTGATTTTATGCAAATGTAAATACTATTTAAACCCTGACCTGAAGTTTGGTTGAATGCAGTTAATCGTGAAATCTAGTAAAAAAAAATTACGACTTGGAAGTCACACGGGTTGAAATTAATATTTCTCTTAGAATCCACGGAGATTTGTGGAAGGAAATAGTGTTGGAGATGATCGCGCGCACACGTGCGCGCGAGCTATATTTTGATTTGAGAAGGACTGTCATAAGGAACTAGGACTTAAGATAAGTTATTTTATATAATCTTATATGTTAGAATTAGTATTAGGATTTAAGATTGATCCCAAGGTTAGGGAATAAATGTTGTATATCATTCATAAAGAGTTAGATATATAAATAAACTTATCTATTAAGACCACATGTGTCTGCTTCTTCCCCGAACCCTCTTATATACGTGACCATTAACTGATGGTATTGAATTCGTTGCCGTTTCAGTGGCATTTTCTACGCTTCTTCGAAAGTCACAAATGCTACGCAAAACCTCAGAGCCTATTTATGGAAGGGAAATTTTCTGGCTTTTATAGCCTGGATATGAGTACCACGTGGCCAGATGCATTAGCAAATTTAATCATTGGATTAGCTCCCAACACTATCGTTCCCGAAATTTGCACGAGGCTAAGTGCATTATTTCTCGATGTTGCAATTTCACTTTTAAGGAGTGTATAACATTGTTAAAGCAACACAGGGCTATTGGCGAATACTTCATATATAGAATTCGGTCAATTGACGAGGAAGACACATGAATTTGCATCCTCATCTTCAAAACTACCACTCCAAACTATTGGAAGGACATTGAACTTGAGAAGATTTAACGTACACGGCGGGTCTTTAGCAACACACTAAAACTCGAACATATGACAAACCGACCGCTAATTAATGACCATAAGGCTAACCTACTATGGCCACTGGATAATGAGGCATAAAATAAGGTGCTAGTTCTATTTTTACTTACTTTGATTCAAAAGACAAAAATAAGTTTATCATC
>BMAO01010014.1:0-27935 GCA_019973975.1 Trichonephila clavata
AATTTTTATTCTCGTAATGCACATTTCTTCAGATAATAAAAAGGAAAGGATTACATTAAAAATTGCTAATAAGTATTATTTGGTTGACAGTAATTTAAATATAATGACCTAGGCTTTTTGCTGCTAGTTATGATTGTAATTTCGTTCTTATTTGGACCCAAATCGGCAGTAGTTTCCAGGCATAGTAAAAATTTACTGGTAATTTTCAAGGTTAATTTCTTAGAGGAGGGAGATTTCTAAAACATTTAATTTTTAGAAAATAATATATATTCTGAATTTTTTTCTTTCGATTACCCTAAAAGAAATTTTAAACTTGAATTTTATATTGAAATCAACTTCATCTAGCACTTTTTAGCTTGAAACAATCCACAAATGGTCTGAAACTTATGGAAACAAAGAGTATTGAAAGGCCGGATTGTGTTTCTGACCTCATTAATTTTTTTTATGCAGTGTTATATTTTTCAATTTACTCCTGTGAGAAGAACGGACGCACACAAACCTAGAAATAGCTCGCGCGCGCGTTATTAATCCTGAAGTTATATGTATTTTTTATTGTGCTGCCATCTACAAGTAATTTTTAAAAGTAAAAACAAAAAATCATGCTAGCAATTGACAGAAATGTTTTTAAGAATTTCGAGCATGACATGTTCACGAATTTCAATAAATCCAAGATATCTTCTCTAACATGAAAAAATATATAAAGTCTAAAATGGCAAGAAATTTGATTTTCATTATTTTATAAGATAGAAGTTCAAGCTCATATAAAATTTTATAATATGAAATTTCAATCTGTGTGTGTGCGTTTTGTGCTTCTTTAAAAACAATTATTAATAATAGTGTAAATAAACTATTATTAATAATTTATAAAAACTAGAAAAATTTGCTTTTTAATAAAAGTTGCGAAAGATTGTCCCAGAAAGGAGAGCAACAAAAATATAATAAAAGGTCTCAAAACTTTTTTGACATTTATTTCCAGTATATCTCTTGATTACAACTAAAAATTTGATACAATAAAAATCTTATACATGTTTTTTTTTTAATTGTGAATCTTAAGGAAGTGGTTGATGAATTTGATAAGACGTTTATATATACGACTACGCTATGAATTGCTATATGGTCGACTTTTTGTAATAAATATAAAAAAGAATAATATTTTACTATTTTTAGAATTTCATAATAAAGTATACCAACAAAAAAATTACTGTCATGCCGTGCCGGTTTATCCATTGGGCACCCAGGAGCCCGGATAAACTGTACTGAACCAGGTTTTATGGTAATAAATTTCGATCCGTCAGTGCAAAGGGGGCATGTAGATCTCCACCCAGGCACGAAATGAGCTTAAATCGGCACTGCTGTTATGGAGCCATTCAAGTGAAAATATACCTTCTTGTCCAAAAAATATGAATGAAATTTCCTTCTTGCCCTCTAAAATGAAGAACTGTAAAATCCGGCGTATAACGCGCACTTTTAACACAAAAAATAAAATCGAAATTTACGGGTGCACATTATACGCCGGGTATAAAAATGCGAGCAGTAAAATAGAAAATAAGGGTATAGTAAAAAAATCAGACTTATGCATTCATCAAAATACTATTTATTCAAAGGAAATGACATTCCTTATGAACTTAAATGGTTGTAGTTCTAGAAGTACACTATTTTTTTTCTAAAGCTTATAATATTACCTCGAATAAATGGCTACAAATCATAAGAGCATTGCACACGCACGTAGTTGGTTTCTTCGTAAAAAAGGGGGTGCGCGTTATACGGCGAATATACCTAAAAATTAAAAATTGCAATTTGAAAATATAGGTACATGTTATACGGCGGTGCGCATTATACGCCGGATTTTACGGTACTTTGAAATAAACCCATACTATTTTGAGACTTTTTGATTTATATATAGTACACACATATGTATTTATGAATATATATATCGAGATCAGTGGCGTAAAATACACCCCCTCAACCCCAGCACCCAGGATTGTAGGAGGCCCAAAGGTATGGTTTTCCAATCCTTTGTAAGATTGTCCTTTGTTGAGGCTCAAAACTTGACTTTGAAGACCACTCATAGAGCTGTAAGCGACTAAATCCTCATAGGAATGACAATGCTATTTGTCGAAAGTAAATTAAAAAATCGAAAAATATAGTTAACATATTGAGCTTTCAGTACCTTACGCCTTCTTTAGCTTCTGCAACTTCTGTCAACATGATTGCAATAACATAATTTTCTTTTAAAAATTATTCATTTTTTATAAAAATATTTTTACATTTTGTAACTGAAGTTTTTTTGTGTGTTTGTGGTATCAGATGAAAAACAAATGAGTTCCAATTGTAAGATTACAAAGATCTTGATGCGGCTTATGATTTATAGTTTTCCTTCCCTTGACTTATCCTGCCATCTTATCAAATGTGAATTTTCCTTCTTTTGTTTTTTAAACATTTTATTATTCGATTTTCATTATATATGCTTATATTTGATACGATAAACGAATTACGCGCGATAGAAACATTTACTTTGTGTATTAAGTTAACTCACATGTTTGTAACAGACACAAAGCAATGAACATGTGTCTCGCCTACGCTAGGTCACTTTATAAAAAATATTAAATTATTTTTCCCTTTTATCATAAATGGGGTTATTGTTTTATCAACTTAATGACTTACATTTTAAAAGTTGCTCTAGCACATGTGGATGTCTTGTTTTTTCCGTGTGTTCGTCACTTTATTGCATTACATTGGCGGTTGTTCTTTTTAACTATTTATCCCTGAATTTCATCGAATAATGACAAAAAAAAATGCCTCATGATTCGCCGGATGAACGCGTAAATGAAGCTCGGAGTTTGGCATATTCACTTACAAAACATTTTTCTCTACATGAAATTCAAAGAACAAGTGGACGCTTACGTAATAAACTAAATTCATGACGGTCACATGATAATATAAACACGTGTTCTACATTGAATTCAAAATGGACAGTAAACTATATATAGCTCGTACTTTTTATTCTATTTGTAAAACTTTGGTAAAGTTTCAAATTGCATAATTGGGTAAAGATGCTCAAGAGTTATAAAAAGAAATTTCTGCAAAAAGATTTTAAAATTAAAGTAAAAAAGTCTTGTTTTATTCATGTACTTTTAAATAAAGTGACAAATATTAATTTTTTTAAAAAAAAGTTTCTGTAAAAAGCGTAATTTGGCAACAACGAAGTGCATGAACTGATTTGCTGAAAATAGACAATTGCATTTATCGTGACTATGACGTCACATGTGTTTTTGAACTTGATTGGCTAAAAACACGTGGTTTAAAATTATCATGTGATTATGACGTCACATGAATTTAGTCCATAGGCTGAATTATGGACGTCATAGTCACATGATGAAGGCAACCAATCGGGTCATGCGCTCCGATGTTGCCAACTTTTGCTCTTTGCAGAAATTTTCTTTTAAAAAGTACACATTTGTCAACAATAATAAAACACATAGGTAAACAAAATGCACTTGATGTATATAAAAGTACACGTATACAGTGACGCACACCAAGATTTTTCATGAGAGGGGGGAGTCTATGGTCGAAAGTCCCCCAACTCGTATCATAGCTCAAGACAACATCAAATGATTCGTCTGATTTTGACGATTTTGTTAACAAAAAACAGTAAAAAATAAATTACTGAATTAATAATTAGCATTAATTAATAAAATAAATTGTTGATTACAAGTACTTAATTAAATTTTACGTTATATATAAATAGGATTATCATCAATCGAAAAAAACTCAAGGGCTTTGGGGGGTGTCCGGACCCCCAGGACACCCCCCTTGTGTGCGCCACTGCACGTATAACATAATTTTTTTTAAAGTTTTGAAAAACTTTTAGAAGAATCTTACTACAGGATGGTCCCGAATTCATGGTACAAGCTTTAAGGGTAGGTACAGGTCATTGTAGCAATAATTTATTGTATAGGAATGTATGGGTGCAAGTGACGCGGTGAGGCACATACACAAAAAATAAGAGACGAAAGAAAAGAAAAAGTGTTTATTGAAAGCGTCGTTGATAAGTGTAATGATTACAATAGCTGTTCATAACTGTTCAGCACATGAGCTATGAAGTCCAGCTGCAGCGCACATTGCTGTACCACCCACTAGCAGTCGGAGAAGATAATCTGCCTGGTTCAAAGCTTGTATTTGCTGAAAATGGAACAGGTGTAATCGATTTTCGTTCAGCACTCTACAAACGGCCTGACTTATGTGATGAGCAACAGCTCTTGTACTTGACTCTGGTCTATTAGTCACAACGTTCAAAATGCTTTCTTCCAGGCTTGGACTGCGTACTTCATCGACCAGCATCGTGTTTGGTCACATGGAACGAACGTGTTTCACGAAGTTGACGATGAAACTGCTGAAAAATTCTGTGATTCGGAATTCGTCGATCAGAAAACTGAGCGTGATGAATTCACAGCTCAGCTTTGCCATTACCATTTGCACGGCGGTACAATAAATGCATGCCTGCATTTTCGGCATACGTGAAGTCTCCCATCATAGAAGTCAGCACAATTGTGTATGGCGCTTTCCTCTACTGAGATGCATCATGCTGAACGGCGGCTAGACATCTACTGCCCCCTACCGGCAACGCAACCAACCGATAACTCCATTTCTCTTTTCTTTTTTCCTCCTGTTTGTGCCTCACCACGTCACTTGCGCCCATACATTCCTATACAATAAATGATCGTTATAATGCCCTGTACCCTTAAAATTTGTACCATGAATTTGGGACCACCCTGTATTTGAACATCTATATCCAATTTTCAAATAGGAAATTTTTTCTAAATTTTACAAGTAGAACAATGCGTACAAGACTAATACCAGTTTAAAATTCAATGGAAATCACGTGATTAGATTTATCACATGAGATCATTGGTATTTAAAATTTCCATGCTTATTTGGAAGGTTTTACCTTTTGTTCAAGGCTTTTTGAGAAATTCAACTAAATATGTAAATGCTGTTAAATTTGAGTTCCAGCATACTGAATATACTTGCATTGATCAATTTGATAAAACAGTACGTTAATTCAATTTCCAGCGAGCTATTCTTTCGCGTTAAAAGCTTTGTTTTTGAAATGAAATCACATTAATTTACTTATGGTTCAAAATAGGTGGATATAATTTTTACTTACCAGTAGGTGAATTATTGTAATGTGTAGGTTAATGAAAATAACAAAAAACTGCTGAAAATAAATTCAAATTATGCATTTTTTTTAAAAAAAAAAAGTCAAAAGACTACGATTTCTGGTAAAGATTCAAATTACCTCTTCTAAATTCGGATGCCTTATTGATATGCTTTCAGCATTAAATGTTCTTTATTGCTTTGATATAATGATGGATATGTATTGTTTTAAATTTCTTTCCTGCTTCAGATAATTATTATTTCATCGCAAAATCATTAGAATAATACTAACTGTACAAAAAGAGACAAATTTGTTCTACGTCATACGGAAATATTTTCCCACTAAAGCACCCCCAGATCGCGTGGCAAAATATTGAAGCAAACAAAAAGCTCCAATATTTCCTGCCTGATTTGTGAACCATTACCATTATTTGAAAGGATGCGTGCTGTTGAGTAGTATCACGTACAAGTCCTATTCTATTGTTTAAAAATTGGGTGGTTTTATTTATGATTGGGTAGCACCTATGCAATTACTGTGAGATAATCCATGGAAAGACCTTGTAGGGTGTACTGGAATTTTACTATTTTCTTGACTATCTTGAAATGAAAATCGTTGTTTGTAAAGAGAAATTGGAATGGAAAAATAAGATTCTTTTAAATTTAGAAGCTTCAGGTAACTAGAAATTGCTTTATGAAATTAAAACTAAGTATAGATATACTTTTCAACTGTAGTAAAATAAATAAATAAAAGTCTTATTTTTGAGTCTTTCCAACTGTTGTTAAAGTGACTTTTCGTAATACAAAAAGGTGAAAAAGTAATACTTCACCAACTTTCCAAATATTGTACACGAACACTTCATTGCAATGTTTAATAACAGGATGTTCAATGCAATGTTTAATAATAATATTTAATAATTGCAATGTTTATTAAGAGCATGTTATGGAAAAACCAAGTTTGTATTGTTGCTTCCGATTTAAATATTGGATTAATTGTTTTTGCTGTAGGACCATTTTGGAATTTAAAGGTTTTGTTAATTAATGCTAGTTAAAAAAATTTGTTGTTATTTGTAATTCTTAATAATATCATTTATCTGTATATAAATTTAAAAAAATATCATTACATTACTGGAGTATGTGTACCTCCTTTAAAAAAAATTCAGCTCATTTCATTCCTCCCTACTCCCTCCAAAATTATGCGATTTATTAAGAATGTGATACGTGCTTAAATACGTGCTTTTCAAGAAATGACGAATACATATGAGATTATTCGTTATTCTTAAAAGTCCAAACCTATGCGTTTTTTTTTTAAATTTAAAAAAAAAACAGCAAATGATAAATTTTAATTAATTTTGAGAAAAAAATGTAAATAAATGAGGTTCGGCGCTAATAATTACGCTATTTTTTTTTAAAAAAAATTATTAATTTTTTTATCTAACGCACCATATAAATTTTTTCTTTATATTTCTTTTTTTAAAAAAAAAATTATTTTTTTTAAAATCTCATTTTTTAAAAAAAAATAAATTTTGAAAATGTTCCATAACAATCGTATTATTTTTATCGTATCGTATAGAACAGAAAACATTATCAGGAAATGTAATAATTTTTGAAAGAAATAATAATGCAACAATATGTTGTAAATTTCCGTAATTGTATTTTAAATTTTCCTGTATTATATAACAATTTATCAAGCAGTCGAAATTGCTGAATATGAGGTCAAATTGTGCTTTTACACAAAATATTGTTAATCTATTTTGTCAAAGGATATTTAGTACACCTTTAAAACTTGTTTGTGTTTCTGATATACTTAGATCAGGTCTTCAAGCTGTGTTCCACGGAACCCTGAGGTTCCACTAGTCGTACCCAGGGGTTCCACGAGTCACAATAAAAAAATCGAGAAGAAATAAATATGTATGCAAAATGGATTCACGTTCTCTGTGAAGTGTGTATAGTTATAAGTATCTAAAGCTCACATCCCCACCCCTATTCATTAAAACTGAAAATTTTATTGATATACAGTCGACTCTCAATAATTCGAAGTTGAAGGGACCAATGAAAAACTTCGAATTATCAAGAGGGTAAGAAAAAACTCCCAAAATACACGAAGAGAAATTTTATTCTAACACATTTAAATTTGAAACAATGAAATAAAACAACAGTTATATATATGTATAAATTTATTTTAAGGTATTTTTAAGAGTACTTACTTATTGTACAGCATAAATATTAAATAGAAGTTAAAAGTCATGTATTAAAAGAATACATACTGTATATAATTAATTTTTTTGATGAAAAAATCTGTTTTCAATTTTTGTTTTATGGCATTCAATCTAACTTTGTCAATAGATTTTTTTAGAATAAATGACGCTTGAAAAAGGTCCGCATCAACATGATTTGAAGGAAAAAGTTGCCTAGTTGGTTTAGTGACACTTTAGCTTTTCTGTCAGAGTTATCGGAGTCATCTCCGATCCATCAAAGAGGCTACGTTACAAGGGGGACAAGCAGGACAACATAACACAAAATATATTAAGCTCCAACCTGTGCTACAGGACTCTACAGGATAGTGAGTGTTTGAATTGTCGAGAGTTTTATCAGATCACTTCGAATTATCGCGTGTTGTAGTCTGGCCTGCTACAGATTTTACTTTGAAATATTGAGAGTACCAAAACGTATTGGTTTAGTTCGAAATATCCAGAGTTTTTCTAGGGACTGAGCATATACTTCGAATTAGCGAGATGTTAGTATTATCGAAGGTTTGAATTACCGAGAGTCGACTGTATAATTTTATTTTGCAACACTTTTTAACTTTTATTATGATATAATTAAAGAATATTAAAACGTTTTATCTTTATATATATATATGCTTCCTAAAGATTGTGAATATTCTATTGTTTACTATCTCGGCCTCCACGTGATAGTTTTATACACATTAGTTAGCGCAATGTCTTGCAAAACTAAATAGTTTTCTAATGGAAAATTCACCTTTTTTCATTGATGGAAAAAACGCCTGTAATGAAGGAGAGGAAACAACTTATTAACTTATCAACAAATTCAATGTTAAAATCTAAATTTAAGCAATAACAGCTTCTAAATTTTAAGTTGCAATTTCACTCTCTCATGCAAAATACACAGGATTTCTCACCCAGCTATAAACACTTTAATGTCATTCAGAACATTGTGTTTAAGTGAAATATATTTTTCAACTTAAGTGGCTACAAAAAAAGAATAAAACATATTAAACCCAAAATATGTATAATGTGATTGCATTTAATCTCAATTGACCAAGACTTCGACAGTTTGTGTGAAAAAAAGCAACCAATCATATCCCAGTTATTAAATTTAAGGCATGGATAGGTGACACTTGAATCACAAATTAATAGTATTAATAAATAAATTATATTAAGAAATCAGATTGGAATTTTTTAATAATAAATGTAATACTTTTTTTAATTGCCTTTACATAAAGTGCCTATAGCATGTTGATTTACTATAAATATTATTTTGAGATATATTCTTCGAAGTATATGTTTGGAATGGGGTTCTACGAAAACGTTTTCTAGTTTTAGGGGTTCCACGAAAGCACCTTCAAGTGTTAGGGGCTCCGTGGGTTGAAAACATTTGATGACCACTGACTTAGTTAGAGAAATCTTGAATAATAGCGAACTTATTTTGATATAATTGTATATAAATAGGAAAGTATTTACAATTCCTTTCTTTCTTTTTCTGAAAAATATTTTTTCGATTCAATTTGAATATTTAAGATATTAAATTTGTAGAAAATAAATAAATAAAATATATTGCATTAGATAATTTATCACGAAGTTCGACACTTTACTATAAATTTATCCCGAATAGAGTTTTTTCCATATTAAAAGAAATTTTGATACCAATGTTCATTTGGATACTTGGAATCAATTGGAATTCCCTTCGTTCCAAACTGTGGTCCTGAAGATAATCCTCATAAGCACAGCTCTGTGAATTCGTGCATTATCATCCATCAGAATGCATTACCAACAGCAGTGGTGGATGGGTGAATATATCGATCAAGGATCTCACCCCCTTCCCCCGCGATATCTCACTCCAGTCAGAATTCCTCCATGGATCACTTACAGGTCAGTGTGATCACCGAGAGAGATCTCTGCCCAAACCAAGATTCCACCGCCGCTGCAATAGTGTCTTTCAATACTGTTGTATTGGTTGCTTCTATATAGTGAATTGTTCCCTCCACATCAGCAGATATCCTGAACTGAATCGCTCTTCAGTGTTAATGTGGACTCTCTGTCAAGAGTACATGTCCACAGCTGTCTGGCACAGGGAACGTGTTCCTTTGTCCAATTATATTGGACAAAGGTCACATCTCTGTCGATGGTTTGGAGGTACATACATAACTGGTCGTTTGGCTTAGAGACTTGCATTATATGAAGACATTTTTGTACATTGTAGAGAAGATTCTTGTTCCTGATACGACAAAATGATCTGCAACGAGCTAAGGCATCAATAGTGCTTCTTCTCATTTAACCTGAAAGAGATAGATAACATTCCTTCTCCCAGACGTTGTAGCTCGTGATTTACGTGGAACGTGTCTTCTAGATACATAGTCTTTAAATAGTCGTTGAATTGCTCTGGGAACCAATTTGAGAAGCTCTAGCTCCGGGGTGGGCATTACGTCGATCGCGATCGACTGGTGGACCACCAAGACATTTTGGGGTGACTGCCTGAAAATTTTACAAGTTAGTAATTACATACGAAAAATTCAAGATTGGCAGACAGTACGCAGACTAAGCCTTCTACTGACTATAACAAAGAAAACTAACTTTAGATGAAAATGTTTTATTTTTTTAAATGTATTTTGAATTGTTTCATGATAAAGGTATCACACACACATTTGATATAATTATATTTGTGGTTATTATTATTAAGTTTGTATCTTGCGTTTTGCTTCAAACGTGTTTTTTTAAATTTTAGTTATGTAGGTATTCCGTACTTTTATCATTAAATAATAATAATAATAACCTCTTCCTCACCTCACCACACCTACGACATTGAGCAGTAGCACACACAAGAATTTTTACAGGGAAGGGGGATCGAGGGTTGAAAGTCTTCCATTCTCGTAACGTATTCCAATACGCTGCCAAACACATTTTCTTTTGATTTTATCGATTGTTGGGAACAAAAAAATGGCAAAAAAAACAAATTACTGAATAAATAATTAACATTAATAAATAAAAACATCACTAATATCAAATACTTAATTAAATTTTACATACTACATTCAAGGGACTATAATGAGTCGGAAAAAAATGAAGGTTTATGAGGGAGGGTCCGGACCCGTGAACCTCTTCTCACCCTTGTGTGCGCCACTGACACTGGGTGGACCTCAAATCCTTGAAAGAATTAGAAGTAGCCCGCACCCTGGAAAAGTCTGCCGACCCCTGCTCTAGCTGCATCAACTTGTGATGAGGCCTTTTCCATCCATCCAAATGCCTGCCACCTAAATTAATCGAATAAATTATTTCTCTAAGATATTTCTAGACACTTCTGGATATTGTCAACGAAATTACCAACAACTATTTAAGATCAACAATCATGCACGTAACGTTTACACAAAGCTACGTAAGTTTGATGTTTGCATATTTTCCCTAATTTCTACGCAAATATTCGTTTCTTTAAAATAAAAGTTATGACTATCGTTTTTTTTCATATGTTTTCTTACAGTAGATGATTATCATTCATACGAGCAGTGAAATGTTTTGTATCTGACATTTTTTTTAATGCGAGCTTCGAAAAATGCGTTGTACCTTAACTTTTGGCGGACAGTGCATTTAAAAATAAGATTATCTGAAGTTATGTTTCTGGAATGATCTCATGTAATTTGTGGTAACCTCTGGTTACCCCTTACATTCGAACCCTCATGTCTATCTGTAAACCGGGCTAGATGTGTAGGAGGAACTAAATAATCCACCGACATTATATTCCAATCTAATTTGACTTATTAATTCTTATTAAAGATTATGAAACAGACACAACACAATTCTAATTAGGCTATATAAACAATGGTAGAGTGCAGAGGTGAGATACTCAAATGCTGGGATAATATTACAGAACCTCAGTTGAACATAAGACAGCTTAAATACGCTCATTTACAACTACGTGGCACACTAATAATCAGCTTTTACTTAATCAAATTACAATACCTGAATCCTTAATGCTTCGGATCCTTCACGAGAAACTTCAGGCACTTTCTTTAGCTTGATCAAATGACTATGGCTCCAAGCTCTGTAATCTTTAATTCCACAGCTTTTCAATCTTCACTGACCACTTCTACTTGCGTATATCAAACGTATCAACTTCAGCTTGTCAACAACTACGTGTTAACAGATCACTTGCTTCACTTTACTTCACTTCACTTAACTTGACCTCTGACTTCACTCTCCTTCAACTCGCGAAACCCGAATTTATATAATATTCCTCATTTACATAAATCACGTTTGGTTTCTCGATGAAGGTTGGTTGAAATAAATATTTTGTTTTAAAGAAAAAAAGAAATTAGTAGAAACGCGCATAGATCCGTCACAAGTTGACTTATGTATTCCTGAATTTATTTAGTACAAGGTTTGCTTTTAGATTAAAATATCCTTAAAAAGGAATATCTCTCTTTTTATTCTCACACATTTTATTATTCCTCTGGGAATTTTAATTTTAACGCACAAAACCTTGGAATTTCGAGAGATTTATTTACAATAAATTTTAGATAACGGTTTTGAATAATCAGTCAAGGACAACGATCCGTTTTAAATAATCAGAAAACGACAGTTTTTTTTTATAGATGTAACCTTGAATCTGAATTTATGAAAATTCTTTCTTTTTTTACGTAAAAAATTTATTCCACGTGTATGAGATGTCACTTTTTCGAATTATAGATAAAAGTTTGCGTGTCATTAAACTTTTCGATCATAGAGCAATAAACTTTCCTTTTGGGGTGAAAAAGTTCGCATTTTAAGATAACGTCTCGGACCAATTGCAATTTTATCGGCGTTTTTTATTGAAAAGTATTTTTATTTTTTTTCTTGTTTAAAAAAACTTTGTGTTTTTTATTATTATGTAAACGATGTAATAAGTAAACACTTTAAAATGATTGTTCAACTTCAAAATTATCAAAGTAGAGAAGTGGTTTGTACTTGACTTTTTAAGCGGTGGAACTTTTTTCCTTCAGAAAATCAGGAGATCATCTATTTAATTTGAATCCTAAATGAAAGGTCGTTTTGAAAAATTTCCCTTATTTAATAAATTTAAATTTTCGCAGTTTGGATTTCGCAGTTGAATTGACACTCACTTCCAGATTACACAACATCAAATAAAATTCTCGTATTCTAAAGTGGCTTAGAAATGCATAAAATTTTAAAAAACACCTCAAGAAATAAAAATTGGCGTACTATGAAGGTTGTCCAATTTCTACAAAAATGGATGGGTAAAGGGATGGATGTGTTTAACGAAGAAATTATCAAAATTTAGGAACTATTGGAGGACTTATTAGAGAATCCTACAAAATAAATGTGAGGCATCGGTCTCTCTCTGGCCTGGATGTATGCCGTCACTCGGCGTGGCTAGATTGATAAAAATACCAGTTGATGTCCAGCGGAAATCCTTATCAAATTGTTTTCAATAGCTGGACTAAGTAGACAACATTTTGGGATGGACGATTACCAGCAATTTCCCATCAAGGGATCCCAAATGTTCACTTTGGGCAAGAAAACATGTGATATAGCATAAGTACCTAGGGTTAATACTTGACGCTAAATTAAATTTTGCCAAGCATATCCGTTCCGCCCACCAAAAGGTGGCTGGAATGAGAAACACTCTAAATCGTTTGATTTCTCCCAAGAGCAAGCTCGCATTAAGGCACAAGGTTCTGTTATACAAAGCCTTTCTTCGCCCCATCATGCTGTACGCTTCTCCCATCTGGGCAGGTGCGGCAGTTACTCACCTGAAAAGATTGCACACTTTTCAAAACATTCAACTGCGTAGAGCAGCAAACGCACCTTGGTTTGTCAGGAACGAAGTCTTGCATAAAGATCTTAACGTTCCGCCGCTTCTTGATTTCCTTAAAAAACAATCAGAAATTTTTTCAACCGGTTAAAACAGAATCCAAATGAATCCATCTGAGAAATCCCGGCTTATGATAATTCTATCTCTAGCTCTTCTAAGAGACCTAGAGCAGTCCTTAACCACTCATGTCAACACTTCCCTGCTCTGAAAAGGATGAAAATGTATTGATACAAATTAAATTATTTATTACTTGTTGTTTTCTTTTGCAAGACTTCATTCACTCTAATTATTACCACCCTCCATGCAAGCTTTTGCATGCGGTTAGTGTGACAACTTGATCCTATTTTAAACTTCTCCACCTTTTCTTACTTTTTTCCAAGTGGTTATTTAAAATCTCCTTTCAATAACCGCACACAGATATTTAAGAGGTAATGAATAACGGACTTAAAAATAATATTCTCTTTAGTCTTTGATATTAAAGAAATTCCTCCCTTTTCTCCCCTCGTTCCGTCGAGATGCGGCAGCCGGTTGAAAGACGGGCGTGGTTGTCAGAGATGTAACGTCATTAACTAAATCAACTGGATGATGGTTTCCCACTCACCCCTCCACCAGCGTTGTTGTGCTGCACTCATTGTGGACTGCTTTATATTCTTATATAACACTTCAGCAAATTATTCTTATTTTTTTCTACTTATTATGATGAGTGGATGATAGAGATTTCTCTAAGGTTCCACGTAAATGTATAACCGTTACCTTTACCATGTGATATAGCTGGTCAAGGAAGTGTGCTTAGTGACATTTCATATCATATGCACTGCATGTGGCCAACATCTTGCAAAAAGTCTGGAGTGGTGCAAAAGGAACGTCAACGTAATGAGTTATAGAATTTCACCTGCGTATGGATTTGCTTAAGTGCTACGATACCAAAAAGGTTTGACTATCAAGAGATATGGAAACCCAGAAATACAACTTATTGTAGTGGCTGTGTAATGTCTGGTGCTCTAAATCGGAATTTAGAGTGAAGGAGGTTCGATCGCGGTACCTTCCATTCCGTAAGCACATAACTTACCGCTAAACCAAAATGATCACTTCAGTCTGGAGGCAGTTACGGGCTTATATGCATAGATACTCCTGCCACTAGGTACAGACATCACTAAGTCTAGAGACCTCGCTGGTCTTGGAGCAGAGTCAGAAATAGGATTCCCACGAAAGATTATTCACCCAAAATCAAATAATGTTAATGTTAATGATAACCCAACAGAGCTCACCAAATATTTGAGAATTCCTGTTTGTTTAATTTATTATAACATTTAAAACTTTCGTTAATTTTAACAACACCAACAAGTTTTTAAATACGTTTCATAAAGTAAAATTTTACTTAAAAGGATACCTATAAAAAAACCCAAAAGTAATTACGAATATTGTCCAATATAAAATTAGATTCTCGAAATAGAACACATTTACAATCAGTAAACTGAGTCTACAACAAAAGATGTGGCGACGAGCGTTTCTCAATGACATAAAACATTTTTTTCGCTATTTACATGGATGCCTATAAAAAAAGGTTAAATATTATCGCGCACGCTTAAATTGCCGACTCCTCCCTCCAAACGCATCTAGAGGAATCCCTCTCTTTCCCTCCTTCGGAGCGTGTCGCCTCCCCCTGTTGCCACAGGCGTGAAGAGAAACCCCAGGCGCTCTCCTGGGTCAAATGTCACCTGTGCTCGTAACTCTTTCTGTACTCTCTTTTGTCTCCTTTCGCAATAAATATTGTGAGGCGCATTTTCGTTAAAAGTACAATGGACTCAATTCACGTGACGTCATGTCACATGATAATGACAATCACGTGTTTCTAGCCAATCAGTTCATAAATTAGTGTGACGTCGTACTTACATAATAAATACACTCATGTATTCTAGCTACTCATTTCATGCGCTCCGTTGTTGCCAACTTTTGCTTTTGTAAAAACTTTCTTTTAAATGTATATATTTGTCAGCAATAATAATGCACCTAAATAAGCAAAATATATTTGATTTAAAAGTACGTGTATAAAATAAGAAAACGTTTTGGAGAAACTTTTTCTTATAATACTTAAACATTTTATTCAATTATAAAATTTGAAATTTTATCTAATTTTTACAAATAGAACCACACGTACATTTCGGTTTAATGTAATTTTTGAATTCAATCTAGAACACGTGTTTGTATTTATCACGTGAATGTCTTGAATTGAGCCCATTAAGGTACCGATATATTATTATTTAATATTGGCTTACTGTGGCAATAATTGAAAAGGAAGTACATTTGTAAGAACAGTACATGTAAATCCTTTACTGGAAACATAGCTGTAAATGTTTGTTTGTATAATGCCATGGAGTTATTGATTTCCATATTTTTGGACGTGCGATCAATATTTCTGTCTAGGTAAATATGTTAACGTTTACAAAGAAGACACAATTCTTTCACGAAGTAAAGTATTCTATAAAAATATTGTTAACTAAAAACTTGAATTTTGTTTTGAGGCACAATTTAAAACATGAATGATAGATCGAATACTCTAAGTGTGAAACACAAATATGTTCTTATAAAAATAACCTAAAATCTAAAGAGCATCAAGTTACAAAGTTTTTGTTTTTCCCAGAAAAATTTCAATTTCTACCACAAAGAAAAAGTTTTGCGTAAACTATATATTACAGAGCTAACAAAACAGAAGGGAAGAAAAAGGTAAGTCTTATTCGATTTTCAAAAAAATGTCTCTAATCTATGCCAAATATTCATTTTTTTGCGTTAATATTTACACTGGTGTGCAAAAATTAAGGACGAGACGGTTTTTTCAATATAACTTTGTACAAAAGCATTCCAAATCAACACATTTAATACCGTAAGATCCCCAATACGTAAGGACATGAGTAATGTAAGCAACACTTACTAAAAGAGAAATCAGAGGGATAAAAAAAAAGAAGCTTTATTGAAAAAGTAGCATGGAGCGCATTGCGACTGAAGGCCGAAACATCCCTGTGATGGGTGTCCAGCAAGAAATATCCGGTCTTTAGTAGGGGATATGATCTCCCCTGACTGCTAGGCAGGTTTCACAGCGTCTGTCCATGCTGAGAATGAGGGTGTCAATGAGTTGTTGAGGCATTGCTGCCCATTCGTCTTGCAGCGCCAATCGAAGCTCCGGAATCGTTACTGGTGGTAAGGTACGAGCTGCCAAGCGTCTGCCTAGAAAATCCCATACATGCTCGATGGGATTGAGATCCGGAGATCGTGCCGGCCAATCCATACGTTCAATATCCTCACTCTCTAAGAGCTGTTCGGCAGCTACTGTGCGATGACATGGTGCATTGTCGTCCATGAAAAGGAACTGCGGACCCATAGCGCCTCTAAAAAGACGCACATATGGAAGAAGAATCTCGTTACAATAACGGGTCCCGTTGACTGAACCTGCGTCGAAGATGTGAAGGTCTGTACGACTACCAAGCATAATGCCTCCCCAAACGAGAACACCGCAACCTCCATACCTGTCCCTTTGAATGATGTTCGAGGGATGATTGCAGCTTCCCTGCTCTCTCCAGATGAGTATGCGAAGAGAATCGCTACTCAGACTGAATCTGCTCTCATCTGTAAAGAGTACTCGTCCCCATTCATTGTCTCTCCAATTCCGGTATTCCCGGCACCACAGAGAACGCCTTCTCCGATGGGCAGGCGTTAGAGGTACACACCGTACAGGGCGTCGTGCAAACAGACCACCACCGTGCAGTCTTCTGGCCACGGTAAAACGCGATATCGGTCGTCCAGTCGCCTGTGTCTTGTGTCTAGCGATTTCTCCCGCTGTCTGCCGCCTGTTTCTTCTGGCCTGTAAGGCAATATACCGGTCATCTGCGGGTGTGGTTCCTCGTGGACGACCACTACTGAACCCCCGGATAGCTGTTCCTGTAGTTTGAAATTGTCTCCAAAGTCGTGAAACGATGCTGTGAGCAATTCCGAACTCTGCAGCCACACTTGTCACACTGCGACCTTCCTCCAACTTCCCAATGATTCGACCTCGGGTAAAAGCATCCAGATGTCGTCTAACAGATTGATTATTCTCCATTTCTCGCTGAGGCAGCAACTCGGTGTGATTTTAACTGCTATACGGTGTGCAATCTCTTTGCCAGAAATACTAATCTTACACCGACAACATGCTTTACTACTCAGACACTCCCCCATTACGTCTACCTGCATATCTGCGCATGTGCTACCGTACATCACCTCACTTAATCTCCTGATTGGTCTTTCTGTCCGCTCTGCCTCTTCGTTCAGCTGATATGCTAATTTTTCGACTTCGTCCTTAATTTTTGCA
This sequence comes from Trichonephila clavata, assembly GCA_019973975.1. Lineage (NCBI taxonomy): Eukaryota > Metazoa > Arthropoda > Arachnida > Araneae > Nephilidae > Trichonephila > Trichonephila clavata. Next base: position 17,543 of record BMAO01010014.1, read on the forward strand.
CACCAGTGTACTTTAAAAATATATGCTTATAGGATCTTACTTGTAAAAAGTTTGGAAAAGTTACTTCAACTTGCAATAAATAAATATCCAGATCTTGAAACTTCAGGATGCGAGTTCTACGCTCACACACACACACACACACACACACACACACACACACACACACACACACCACACACACACACACACACACACACACACACACACACACACACCACACACACACACACACACGATACGGTACGATATTTATGCTTTTATGGTCATTTGTTATTTTCTCAATTAACTTTGTCTGTTCGTCAATCATCGATAGTAGATGATGTATTTATCGATAGTCCTTTAGAATATCCTTAAAAAGTTCTCCATCAGTTTCGTGCACCAAGGCTATAATTTCAAAACGCGCGTTACATATTCTGATTTGGAACTAGTTTTCTATAAATTATTCTATGCTTACAACCGTTTGACTCCTCCCATATTAAATAAAGGATAGAAATCTAGAGCCTTTTTGGATAAAATCCTTTTTTAGTCCACACCTTTGGCTACCAATTTTGCCAATTTCCCCAGCAACTCATTTTTCCCTAACCAACATAGAGATAATAATTCGCCAAGGTGGGGTCTAATAAAAGTGGGGTCTAAAATAGGATTCTACCCCGAACACATCATATAGAACCAAATATAAAATTTCGTAAATTCTGAGTTTCAGAAAGTTTATTGTATGTTAATTACTGAAGTAATGTTCCGTGTATCGCTCCTCGAAGCATGTTGAAATTATTCTAAGACTTCCAGTTTTTTTTTTTTAGTTTAAGTCAGAATTTAGAATGCCATCAAGTAAAGGCAATGCTAATTTCATCTTAGTGTTAAGGTTTGCAAAATTGTATGTATGCGCTGACGAAGTAATTTTATTTTTGAGCATGATTTAGAGAAATAATACTTTCTCTCTCTCTCTCTTTTTTTGTTAAACGCTACAGAAGACAATGAAAAAGACACGCATTGTACATCAATTATCACCAAATAAAATTAGTTTAGTTGGTCTAAGACAAATTTTTCATTGTTGGCAAACAATACAATCTTTAATCGGACGATTCTGTTATAACCTACAAGTCTTTTGATTTATTCTGAAATTTGAATTTATTGTTTTTTAAACGGAAATTTTTGCATTCATTTGATACGACTTTTCATTTTGTCCATTGTTATGCGTCAGATTTTATGAATGATTTATGCATCTGCATTTCATGTTCAAGCTGGCGCGTGAAATAATTTCCTTATAGTAATTTCTGTTTTGAATTATTGTTTCTTTTGTTAAACAATAAAAAAAGTAATTTCTTAAAAAAAAGAAAAGACAAATCCCTGTGAAAATCCCTTTTTAAAGAAAAATCCCTCTTTAAAGAAAAAACTCTTATGAAAATCCCCTTTTAAAGAAAAATCTCTAAGAAAATCCTTTCTGAAAGAAAAATCTCTTTGTGTCATTATAACGGTCTTGAGTAAATATGATAATTTTAAGACAATTATGTTTTGAAAAATTAATGATAAATTTCTTTCCTTATCTTCAATAGTTATTTCATGAATGATGTACATATTACTCAATAATTATTTAAATTTATGTCTGATTGAAAAACATTCACACAGCAGAGATACATTCATCGCCTTCATCTGATATTGAAATCTCGCAGTTGGAGTTCATGATCTCAAGCTATTTTATGACAAATTATACCCCATTATCAACATGATGAAAAAGAAATGTGGTTCGTTGAACCAAGTGATGTTTTCCCCAATTTACTAGTCAGTTGTGGTTATGTTTACGAATTGGTGGCCGGAGTTTTTTCTGTCGATTCGAGGGTTCAAGTACTGATATCTCTAAAGACCCACCGTGTTGAGCACTGTGTAAGGAATTATTATTCCTTCTACCCGGCTAGATGTGTGGGAGGAACTAAATGATCAGACGACATGATGCGCTTTAATTGTTTATTTGTCACAATATTCAACACAGACACAATAATAATCCAATTAAGATAAATTTGATCAACAACTAGAGGACTAAGGTGAGACAAGATAGCGTGGTACAATATCTACGATCATGAGAATCTATCCTTACGATAACTTATACAAAGCTTGATTTAAGAAGCCTGTTAATGATTTAACTCTCTAACTTCTATTTAAACTAAAATTACAGTACCTGAATTCTTGCAATTCTTTCAACTATTCGACGCAGTCTTGAACATTTATAGTTGACTTCAGCACTTCTTAGAGATTCCAACTTCACACGTCCAACACTGTTTACGTACTACTGCCGGATTGCTAGCTTCTCATTAATTCACTTCACATCCGAGCTATCCTCACTTCACTAATCTTCAATTCTCACTTCACTAATCTTCGATTCTCACTTCACTCACTTTCAATTCTCACTTCACTAACTTCCAATTCTCACTTCACTAACTTCTAAAACTCGTGAATACAGAATATATATATTAACCTTAATTTGCATAATCCCGTTTTCTTGCTCTCGGTGAAAGTTGGTTGAAAGAATGCTTGCCCTAAAGGAATCCCCAAAGAGTTAGTGAAAGGAACCGTATGGATTTGTCACAACTGATGTATTGTTATTATTGTTTCCAATGCCACTGAAAGATGGTGAAAGACCGAGGTCCACGAAATGCATTTTGACAAATACTTTTGTCGTTAGCAGCAGCTTTGATCTCTAAGCAGGTTTTAACGGGTTCTATTCGGGTCTTCTACTAATCCTCGTGGGGAAAATATTCTTTAAATGTGATTTTACTTTAAAAACAGTTTTCTATTAAGATGACTTGATTTCATACAAATGTACCAACTATTTAAGAGCCAGTCGTTGAATAAGCGATATAATGGTAAAGAGTTGACAGTTAAGCTGAAATCCAAGTGTTTGTAAGTAGCGACTGTGGTGGGCGCATATCTTAAGATTAATATTTGACGGAGAATTCGTCAGGAAGTGGTTAAGTAACCAGACTTGGAGCTGAACGAGCTATCAGGCTGCGAGCAGGATCATACAAGGAACTTTAATCAAGGGAAGTACCTCCCATAATTTAATTATCCGATTACGGGTTAGGATCTCTTATTACTCCCAGACTTAAGCTACAAAGATACAGATTTCCTTAAGTGTTAAAGTAAAATTAGTTATTTATTATCATGTCTGCTTCTTTCTAAAACCTCTCACACCCATGACCTCCGAGCCACGACAAAGTGACAGTATGTTTTGGCTTCATTCACTGGCGTAGGTATGCGGCCCATGAATCAAAATTCCTTCAGGTCCTATTTCAGATATGAAAACCCTGTTAGTGAGACTGTAATTACACATGTCGGGGCCCCGTATCATCGGTACGGCTGATACAGCGGTAGCTACGCCCCTGGCTCCATTCCACCCCAATTTTGAGGGAGAACACTGGTGGTATTTATGGATCTCCCACCTCTCTTCCCCTACTATCAATCTCTCGAGAGGAATTTCAGCTCGATGAATATTTAGAGGGCCTTCTTGCTGTAAAGGTACTATACATTTGCAAGCATCCATACTATCTACGGGATTCGAACCCAGGTCCTACAGCTCAACAAGTGTGCAAAATTTCGAATTAATCCAAAACTTTAAAGTGGGTAAAAATCGAGTTCAAAGATTCCATTACATACAAGTGAAGCTTGTAAAAGCGTGTTAAAAAAAGGAGTGCACCTTATACGCGGCGAATAATTCTAAAAATTAAAAATTCAAGCTTGAAAGTATAGCTGCGCGTAATAGTCGGCACGTGTTGTACGTCGGATTTTACGGTAGGTGGAAATGTAAAGTCTCAAACGATGACAAAAGGAAGATTGTATTAAGAAATGCAAGTTAAGCATTTTGAGTGATTCTCTAAAATTCAATAACACCCTATCAGATATTTGTAGGGATCAATACATCAGCTGAAATACCCGATAAAAGAATTCTCGAGTGCAAAAAGATCTACTTAATAGTTGAATTTCAATTAACGCATCGTATTCCAAAAATCTAGAACTTCAGTAAATACGTGTTTACGATGAAGAAATAAGTCGGTCTCAAAGGTGAGAGGTTAGTTTGGAACGTTGGTGACGTCAGAGAAGAAATAAGAATGTAAGACACGTGATCTGTGGATTTTGAGGTATCGTAAGGGATTTTATCAATGGAGAAGGAGTGAAGTTTTGTTTTCGAATTTTTGTTTATCTAGGACAGCAAGAGTTTATGAAGTGAATAATGGCACTAAACTTTAAATTGTTTGATTATAGTTATTGAATTTTTTTGGCTAGAGAACTACATAAGTTTTTACCGTCAAAAATTTAATATTTGTTCGAGCATTAACTTTAAATTTATTTGATTTTCAATGAACTACAACGGTATTAAGTCCTTTTTTCTTTCATCGTTGTGAAAAACTAATAAAATTAATTCTCATTCTGCCATTGGTTTTGAAGTTGTGAAATATTCCTTCGCTATTTTTTTTCTGTATACGCGCTACAGATTTTATGTATAAAGAAAATACCAGAGTAATGTTAATTTAAATTTTTACTGCGCAATCTAATCACGCGGATTTTACAGAGCATGCAGTAAATTCTTTTTTGTAAAATAAGGGAAATTATTTAAAATTATTGCTTTTTAATAATTTTGAGAGGATTATCTTCTTTTTTTTAAATTTACTTTTACTGCTGCTTTTAAAATGTGCTTATTCAACGCAATGAAGTATGCCTTTTTTAACACGCTTTTATAAATTTCACTTGCATGTAACGGAATCTTGGAACTCGATTTTGAAAAATAGAGAATTTTTTGCTATTTTTTCTCAATATTTTGTTGACATTATTTAATTTACCATTGTTGTAACACTGCTGTTCTTCGTAGTTCGTAATATGAGAATAAAAAAAAAAAAAATTGAAACCTGTAAATTCAAAATATTTATCATTTGCACTGAAAGTTCAAAAAACACATTTTTTGTAAAATTATCCGTGCTTTTCTATTCGACTTTATTTTTCTCTTCAATATACAAATGATTAACATACTTTGCTTTAAAATACTTTCAACATTACATGTGGACTTTTACTTAGATTATAAAATTTAATATTTTTGTTAAAAAAAATATACTTTAAAATAAGATTTTTGAGAAAATTATAGGTTTTGACGAAAGAATTTTCCTTATGAAACAGTTTCTTGTTTCAGCGAGACTCAGTTTTTCAAATGCTGTGGTCATAGCGTTCCACCAATTATACGTTACAGAGGAAGCTTTGAAAACTATTTGAGTCATTCACCACACCATAAGCAAGAGGTCAGGTGATACGATCGAAAATGCTTGTCGATCAGAGACTCTATAACGATCACTGATTAATGATGTAGCTTTTAGAATAATTTTCATATTCATCACGATTTTTTTATTGGTTTCGTACCGGAACCTTGTATATTGATCCTCATTATGTGAGATATCAGAACATCCATACATTTATATTTGTTTGGAGTTAATATATTCTGTTATGTAGGTTCCCATAGTTTTACCTGAAGTACTTAAATGGGTCTGGTTCTTCTTGTTCTTTGTTATGTTTTCAAATTTCTTAGTCAATTTATTATGTTTCTATTAGGCATTTTCAACGATCCAGATTTTCCTAATCTATGCTCTTCTTACAAGAACACGAAGTGTTATTCAATTAAGGGAATTTGCTTGAATTCATCATAATGACAATTAGTTAAAATCTAGGAAATTTTTGGTAAAGGCAGTCTGCGACAATGGGACATAAACCGCAATAATGGAAGCATTTCAGCAAAATATTTAATTATTATTCTATTATTATCGTTATGGGGTCTCAGGGGTGTTAACTTTTCCAAAGGGCTGAAACTATAAACAATATTCAAATATATATAACTCTTTGAAATTAAAATTAAATAATTCGAATCTTTTACACATGATTTATTAAGGAATGGGGCTTCAGAAAAGTGTAAAATGTTTAAAATATAATCATAATTTTAAAAATTATAAACATATGAAAATAAGAAATATTTCTATACAAATATTCATTACGTTTTACGTTGCGCTTGCTATTTTCAAAAGTAGTAGCTTTAATTACTAGCAATAAGTTGATTTATAAAGCTAAATGTATCCTTATTATACAGTAGTAATTTTAAATAAATAGAAAAATAAATTATATTTTTTTAAAAATTAAAAATTTATACTTTTAAAAAAGCTTTTTTAAAAATTTCAATATTTTTCAAATATTTTATTATTTTTAAATTACTAGGGTCAAACGATATATTATTCTTAAATTAGTAGGGTTTAAAGAGTATGACACATTTTATAATTCTATAAAGTTTATATTCATCAAAGACTACTATTTTAGAAAATTGCGAGCGCAACGCAAAAATTACTTAATATTTAATACAAAATTATTTCTTATTTGCATATGCTTAAAACTTTTTAAGTTATGATTATATTTCAAACATTTTGTACTTTTTTGAAACCATAATCCTTTGTAAATATTGCGTAAAAGATTCGAATTATTTAATTTAAATTTAAAGGAAGTATACCCGTTTGAAAATTGTTTATATTTTCGCCTCTCTAGAAGATACCCCTGAGACTCCTACCGTTATCAGCTACTTTATAAAATTCGCATATTTGCTGTTGGAGCTTAATGACGTCTCATATCGTTCTGGAAAAAAATCTTATCTTGAAAAGAAAAACACTTCGATTTCCGAATATCAGACAATCTATAAATAATTTCTATAATAATTATTTTATTAAACTTAGACACTTTTATCGCATTCTATTAATTTTGACACTGAAAATTCCCAAAGCATGTGAAAACAAAATTCCATTGTCATGTTACTATTGGCAATGATGGAAAGACAAAACAATCTGGTGGACAGGTGAGTGAGATAGAAATCTGAACGAGTCACATGTCAGTGGTAAATCACGTGAAGAAAAGCAAGACGGCCAAACACGTGATCTGCTAGTGATACTTCGGTTTTCAGTCCCTCTGTGTTTGAATTTCCTCACAAACCTAGCTTCAAAGAGCATTATTTTCAATAATGCTCTTTGAAAATAATTGAAATGAAATCCCTTTTATTAAGGTTTGTTTTTTAAAGGTGAAAAGGTAATGATGAATGAAATTATGAAATACGGGGAAAATCGCTTAACACGAAACTGAGGGAACTGAAATATTTTTTCGTGTTAAAGGATATTGCAAAAAATATATGTATATCAACAAAATTAAGTTTATTAAATTTACACGGATATATATATATATATATATATATGGCGGTATTTAAGTAAGCCAGTAACAGCCTCCAGACAGGGGTGATCACTTTTGTCTAGTGGTATGTTACTTGCTTACGAACCCATAAGTCGCTGGTTCTAATCTTCCACATTGGTGACCTTGGCTGAAAAGCAAAACGCAAAAACCTTCTGATGTGTCATGGGGCCATCTAGCCGCAAGAAGAGCAAGCAAAAGTCGTCAGACTCACTTGACGCAGCAAAGTCGTCAGACTCACTTGACGCAGCAAAATCGTCAGATTCACTCGACGCAGCAAACAAAAAGTCGTCAGACTCACTTGACGCAATAGTAACAACTCACACGCTCACCATAACAACAAATATCTCGTTAGTTCGCCTATCCACCGACTCACTGGTGGGGGAGTACTGTGGCGGTATCTAAGAAAGCCAGTAACAGCCTTCGGACAGGAGGGATCACTTCTGTCTAGTGGTCACGTTACTGGGCTTCCGAGCGTCGTGAGTTCTAATCTTCCACATATACATGTATATTTAATAATAATCAGTGAAACAAAAACAATCACAAGAAAGAATTTTAATACAGGATTTTCTTTCAAAAAACAAAACATTTTTTGATTTTTTCAAAACTAATCCGATATTTTTTTTTTGTATTGTCTTTTTTAGCATCGAATTGTTCTATATAGTCCATTTTGTAATTCATTTCACCATTAGAATGTGTGTCTAAATAACTGCGCAAACTTTGCATGAAGTTCCTTATTTCGGATGACGTGGGAACAGGAGCTGCATTATTCAGTTCATTTTCGTCGTCGGAATCTGAATTAATGATATTTTTTGAGCTTTGAACAAGCTCCAAAATGTCTTTGTCTGCCGTATAATTGGTTATGTACATACATTATCATTATCACTGCAGCGTATTCTTCCGATGATGCAGTAGAACAGCCAAATCCGAATAGTGTTTTCCGTATTTTGTTCATTCCCAGAATTGAAATCTTTTCGTGTTATGCGATTTTCGATTTGTGTTAAAAATGCACGAAAATATATAGTAGTTTGTCGGGACAGTTGTATTATTTCGTGTTAACCGATATTTCAAATAAAGCGTTTTCACGTTAAACGTATTTCACTGTATTGCTACTTTTTGAATGGAGTTTTGGGTTTTTCGTGCGAACAACAGATAGTTTGAATTTTGCTGGTTTTAATTTGTTTTCTTTTTGCTCAAAATATCTCATATCTTACACTAAGAACAATAGTATTAAAATTTAACAAGTAAAATAATTATTAAAAAAATAAAAATATAGCGAAAGATCTTCATTTTTCACAGTTTTAAGTGCAATGCGCGAATGGATGATATATTTTTATTCGAAAAGTTTTCTGCTTTTTTTTTTTTTACCTACCTAAGCGAAAAGCAACTTGCCAAGGTACAGAGATCGAAAAAAAAAATTCTTTTTCTGTCACCTACCCTAGTACTCGTAGATATTTGCAGCCTTTGATATACACAGGAAATTTTCTAGATTGTAATTAACAATAGTAATTGAGTATAAACAGCATTCATAGTAAGTATCAAGTAATTAATTTAAAGTTAAAGAACCTTAATCGAATTAATTAATAGTTACAAAAAACTTACTTCCATTACTTTTGTTATTAAAATACACGGGCCTTGATATCTAAAAAATTATACTTCTTATATATTAGAATTAAAGATTATATAAATTAAAGTGCAATATTTGTGTTAATACTACTGTACTGGTAGAACAAAGATTAAATTAAAAGATTTGCTCAAAGTTCTAGTCGAAATGTAATGTAAATAAAGTTTCTGTATTTAAAAGAAATCCAAATAATTTGGCCCATTTTTATTATTTCTTTCATTTATTATTTGATAAGATTTCAAGAAATTTTTTCTGTTTAACTGCTTAAAAAATTAATTTCTAATAAATGTACAGAATGGCACCCCCCCCCCCCACTTGTAAAAATAATCGTTTACTTAAAGCAGCATAAGCTGACACTGAACTTTGAAGCTATAGTATCACACATTCAATATTATTTGCTGATGCAATATTAGTTCAAGGACCTTTATTTTGTTCTTTTGAAGAGCATGCATGAAAAAATACTCCGTTTAAAAGATTTAAAAATGATTTAATTGTCTCTGGGGTACATCATCGAATTTAAACTGTTAAGTAAAACATGATATTTCGGTTAAAATTTGTATGAAATTCTCTTTTGTTTCCGAAGCAGATAAAATAAAACTTAACGATATTATTGACTACTAGAGAATTCCACACCTTCAGTTCACGGTGAATTTCAAGATACTTTCATTTTGGTGAATGTAGCTATCATTGCAGCGATTACCTGTCAAGCATTGCGTCATACATTGCGTCTTGCATCACCCGAGGAAAACAGATAAACTGAAACAGACAGGTCTAGTGGAATGGTTGAGAAACAATAAGAGACACCACGGGGGTACAGAATTATAAATATTACTAAACTCTGCCTTACGCAAGAATACCTATAAGGATAACTGAGTTACAGAAGAAATTATCCCATCAATCCGTTGTACTTTTAACTTTTTACATAGGATTTTGTAAAAACTAGAATTTTAGGGTTCGAGGTCAGTGTAGTTTTATAATTCATTGTATCTCTTTGGTTTAAAATCGAACTTGCGTACTTCAGAAATTTTTTTCTTGGAAACAAAATAATTAGTTTGTGTTAAAGCATTAATGTGAGGAAATTTGCATAACTTTATAAAGCTTCCTTTATTCACCATGGGCAAGTATTCAACTAAAGGGTTTAGAATATGCTCATCCTTTAAAAAGTGCATTATTTGCACATTTACACAGAAGAATATTTTTCTTTTTTTACATCAGGAGTGTCAAATTCAAAGGCTAACTTGGGCCAAACAAACAAAGTTCAACTTTAGGTAGGCCGCAAAAAAAAATCTATATTCCTTGAAACGTAAATTTATTTCAAATAAAACATTACAATAAACATTAAAAAAAAAACATGAAAAATTAAATGTTTACGTCCTGAACTTGACATATCTTCTCTCTGCTACTATCTTTCCGATTTCGGGTGAAATTTTAATATTTTATTATATATTATTGTAAGCCGATATATACTGGCCGGGCCACAAAAATGTTCATTGTAGGCCACGAGTTTGACCCCCCTGTTTT